>CM076584.1:1344703817-1344869113 GCA_034641835.2 Pinus albicaulis | reverse complement strand
GTATTCAAAGGATCATGTTTAACATGTTGACAGGGTGATAAAACTATTAGAGGAGAAATAATTATATAAAAAAAACTTTAAATATTTCTTTGAAGTATAGGAGGTGGGATATCTGGGTCACATTGTATCTCATGAGGATTTTAAGGTATACCATAACAAAATTAAGTACATTAATGAATGGAAAATCCCCCCAACACTAAATCATCTTCGAGTACTTGTTCGATTGACAATGTATGTAATAGAAGTGCCTCTAACAAAATTAGTGAAGAAAGGTGAATTTTATTAGACTTGAGAGGCAACTAAGGAATTCAAAAATATTAAAGAGGAAATGTGCCAAGCACCGGTCTTAGCAACATGAGACTTCACAAAAACATTTAATGTGGAATGTGAGGCCTCTGGAAATGAGATTGGTGTTGTTTTAATGGAGGAAGGAGGAACCATTTCTTTCGAAAGTCATCCAGTCAATGGAAAGTATTCATACAAACCTATTTATGATAAGTAAATGTTGGCAATACTACATGCACTAAATAAATTGTAACCTTACCTAATGGGAAGACACTTCAAGGTAAAAACATATCAAGATAGTATTAAATAAATTTTCGAACAAATATTATATTCAGAAGAGAAGAAAACATGGGTCACAAATATGTTGAGTTGTGACTTTGAAATCATTTACAAAAATGGGAAGAAAAATGTTGTTGGAGATGCACTCTCAAGAAAGGATGAAGATGCGGAATATTTCTCTATGCCATTTATCCTATCCAAACTTATTTGATAACTGAAGTACATCGTGAGTGGAATAATGATGAAGACGTGTGGACACTCTTTAAAAATTTGAAGAAATATTCCAGTACATATATTACATTTATGTGTAAAAATAATTCATTATCATACAAAAATCGCTTATATCTAAGGAAAATTAAGGATGGAATATTATCTTGAAGTTTAGAAACATTGGTGAATCTCACTAGTCCTTAATATGAAAACTATAAAAAATTTATTGATGTATTTGTAAAATTATTCAAATTTATAATTATTTTATATATACTCTTTATATAATGTTGGCTATTTTTAAGGTAAAATAACTTTATATTCTAAAATTTGGGTGAATCGTTTTTTATAAAAAATAGAAATTGGAAAATGTTTTTTTTGGAAAATTCATGGAAAACTAGCTCACCTGTGAATGTTAGCCCCTAAAATTTTCCATGCTTATATCCCTGTCAAAATTCCCATCTAAAACAAAATCTTATTCTAGAATTGCACACCTAGATTCTTCTGGAATTGCACATCTCCCCCTTAGGAGGGAACTCAATATTTTTAAAAACTTACCATGAGGTCAAGAAGTAATTTCTTTGGGATGGCCTTAAATATAATCTTGAGACGTTTGTGGCATGATTTTTGGTTTCCCAACAAAATAAAGTTGAGAAAATTAAGACCCCATGTTTATTAAAATATTTATCCATTCCCCGTTAACGTTGGGAGGAGGTATCAATGGATTTTATCATAGCTTTACCGAACTCTGAAGGAAAGAGTGTCATCATGGTGGTAGTTGATAGAAATACCAAGTATGCACACATTTTTTAATTATCTCATACATTTAAAGACGATAAAATTGTTATTGTATTTCTGGAAACAATTGAAAGGCTACATGGAAACCCAAATATTATTGTAAGTGATAGATATCCCATTTTCACTGGAAATTTTTGGAGAAATTTTTTTCCTTGTCGCAGTACACAATTAACTCATAGGTCATCTTATCATCCTCAATCTGATTGGAAAAATAATATAGTGAAAAAATATTTGGAAGGATATATTCATTGATTTCTATGTGATCAAAAAATAGAATTGGTCAAGTGCTTACCTGTAGTTTAATGGTGGTATAACACTTCCTTCCATAATGTAGCAAAAGTGACCCAATTTATGGCACTTAATGGATATAATCCATTGTCCATCGCATCATATTTAAGACAAAACTCTAAGGTTAAATCAGTGGATGATCACATCGACCATTAAAAGAAATTTCTTTAACTCTTAAAAAAGAACCTCACTCTGGCATAGAATTGAATGAAAAAATAGGAACATCAACATCGCAGTGAAAGAAGTTTTGATGTAGGTGACTGGGTATTTTTAAGGTTACAATCATACAAACAAATGTCCCTCTAGTAAGATAGGAAGGATAATAAATTATAACATAAGTATTATGGTCATTCAAAAGTGTTTCAAAATATTTGTACTATGGCATACAAATTGAAGTTTCCTACATCTTCCTGAGTACACCCATTTTTCCATGTTTCAGGCTTAAGGAAGGTTATCGGCAACAAGTTCCTAATTCAAACAATATTTTTAGAACTTTTGAAAGAAGCAGAAATCAGATTGGAGCTCGAGGAAGTCACAGATACAAGAACCGAACAACTATGAAATCAATCAATTTCATAGTATCTCATTAAATAGAAGAACTTTCCCATTGAATATTCAAAATGGGAGGATGATAATTTTATATAAAAGCATCCATAACTACTCAAGGATTGAGGAAAATAGTTTTTTAATGGAGAGGGGCATATTAGGTCCCTATAATACTAATATAGCCCCCTTGTTATTAGTAGTGTAGTCACTTTATTCTTATTTTTCTCCAACGTATCCACCATATTGTTATTGTTGTGCCTCATAAAATCCCACTATTGGTATTATTGTGCCCTTACATTATTATCTTTATGTAGGCTCTAATATTATTATGACCCCTTAGAATCATATATATACCAGGGATACCTTGTCATTTGTATCATCCAAGATTTTTTAATTTATGTAATGTAAATAAGATTCCCCCCAAAAAAACTATTTCTCAAGTCATTGTCCTATATTTTCTTATATTTTGTCAATGATTACATAACACATGCATGTAGAAATATTAACATGTATTTTATTACTAGATACATATATATCATTATGCATATTTTAGTGTCATTTGTATATGAAGAAATATATTAATTAACCTTGTAATAATAACTTTAATATCTAATATTACAAATTACCAAATCATTTAATATATTTAAAGAAAATGTGTAATGTTCCAAATTTCTCTTCAATAAATTGGAACATTAAATTTTGTCTAAACTCATTTAGCAGATGAATAATTGTGTAAAGAGGCCCAAAGATAATAAAAACATAAATAAAATCCCTCTTGTATGAAAAGGGATCAGCCATGGAACCAGATTTCACACCCTCATGTGTGAAAGGAGATATTTTCAAAGAGGTTTGACCAAGTCAACCAGCGCAGGGTATGAGTTGGAAAGCACTACATGACAACGTAGGAGGGAAGATTCTAGAGGAAGGGAAGCTTCTAGAGGAAGGGCCGATGAGGAATCTCCAATTTCTATATGAATGGAGGGGAGGAGAGCTATTGCCATTCATGCATATGTTTATGATATTGAGTTGGTAATTTCGACTTCTTGAGCACGCTAGTTGTTTAAATAGTCTGCAGCACTGTCTAGTGCACTGAGTGTCTCCGTTCGGAGATCTCACCCTCAGCCCCAGCGGACTTTAAGTGCCTACTCGGGTGAGGTTTTCCCATCATTATTTTGGTTCTAGACTGAAGCATCATCCTCCAGGATAGAGTTATTGCTGCAGCAGCATAATACTGTGTTGTAGGGTGTTGCTGTGGAGACTCCACAACACCACTTCCATTGCTTGTTTTTCAGAGGGAGAGTCTTTCTTTCCTTTGGAGGATCAGAGTGGAAGAAATTGGAGCTGATTTATAGATCTTGGCATCAGGCCAATGTGTTATTCATGGTATACTGTGCAGTTCTTTCCCCAGATATGCATTATTGCTGAAGGAATAGCGTTCCAGGGCTTTTGGCATCATTTTGGAGCTAGATCTCTGATGTCAAGGAAGCCTCCTTCCATCAAGGGTGATCCTTGGACTGGCCAACCAATCCAAGTATATTTTCGATATGATACATTCACTGAATTTTTTGTTTCAGAAATGCTGAATCATTCTGCAGATCTGCTGCAGTAAAACTCAGATCTGCTCAGGCATTTTCATGTATTGCTGAAATCCCCAAGGGGAATGTAATGAAGAGCCCTTTGGGATTTCTTTCTCATTATAGATCTATGTTTTCATGTATTTATAATTTTCAGATCTATAATATAATAAAAATGAGCTTCAACCTCCTGGAAATAACACTGAAGGGTTTCTTGGTCATTCTCTTGTCTTGCAGCACCTCAATCTTGCGGGATTTTCTATTTAAAACTGTTGTTTAACCTTGATTAATTCCTATGCCATGTTCCTAAACTCATTATATGATTTTCCATACTGTTTTACATCTTATACCTTTATAAAATATGCTTCCCTTGCTTCAGTAGATTTCTGCATACTCAAAGTGATGGGAAATCAGGGTTTTCTTGACTAGTCGGGAAGGAGGAACTATTTAACTTAGTAAAATGCCTTTTTTTTTCTGAAATTAGACATGAATATCCCCCTTGACCTAATATAATATATTCCATAACCTTGACCCTTAATTTTATGCATATTTTCTTATACACTAATTTTAGGGAAAAACACCTCACTTTTCCCCACCTTTTTGCCCATAAAAGCTGAGTAAAGGTTGCTGAAGTATTTGGAGTGGGTTTATGAGTGTTTTTAAACACTTTTTATGATAAATTAATCAAACATTCCTGAAAAATTCATTTTTCAGGCATGATTTTCTGAGAAATCCATTTTTGGGATAGTATAGTGGTATGAGAGCATAGTTCTGGCTCAGCCTGTGGAGATAGTTATCTACGACACCGGAAGAGAAAACATGGGGACATTATCATAATTCCTAGATTATTACCTCTAGTACCGAGTGAGAAAGGGAGGCAACATGATCATATACCCTTTGGAGACTATTTCCATAAATGGCAGTCCATGGGGGAAGACTTCAGAGCAGCTTTTCCTTTCAAAGATTACTATCAGCTCAGGCAGGATGAAAATGAATGGAACAATGGGGGATCTAACACACAGAGTTAAAATTTGCAGGGAGGTCACCTTTCCCATGTATGAGGGATCTACTGATCCCTGTGAGTCTAAGCCCAAGAAAATCAGAACATTGAAAAATATGAGTTTATTCTCATATATTTTCAGATCAAGAGGAAATGCATCCACCTTTGAGGAGGTCAAGAATATTGAAGAAAAATAAGAGGAAGTACCATGCACTTCCTATTCTCATCAAGAAGAAGATATTGAGCATGAAAGATATTTGGATCATCATATTCTTAGTGATTACCTTGTTGAGTATAGATCTCAACCTAGAGCCTTCAGGGAGACTCTAGATTTTCCTCATTTCATCCAGCTCAAGGAAGAGAAGAGGCCATGCAGCAGAAAATAAATCAAAGGCAATATATTTTTGTTGTCTACCTTTGATGGGTCATCTAATGCAAGAACTTGGGTGAGGAAGTTGGAGGCATTTTTCAAACTACATCCTGTAGCAGGGAATGAAGCTGTTGAAATCTCGGCACTGCATTTGGAAGGTGAAGCATATGATTGGTGGTGCAGCCACTTGAGCCATGCAAGGGTGAATACTTTTGCAGAGTTCACTCAAATTTTGATCCAAACCTTTGATGGAGAAAGAAAAAATAAAGAAGATATCACATCACCTCTTGAGGAGGCTTGTGATAACGTTGTCCCACTCATGGAGGAGCAGTCACATGCATCAACAGTTGGGGAAGCCAACACTTTTGAGGAAGGGAATCTTGTAGCCCTACAAGAAGTTCCAAATTCACATCAAGGTATGAAAAGATTTCCACATTCCATTATTGCAGTAAATTCTTTTGATCAATGTGGAGATTTACTTTTGCATGACCAAAAACCAAATCTCATTGCTACTATAGAGCAGCTTGGTTGCACTATGCTATGCAACTTGGAAACACTCAAGAAGGAATAAAAACATCATTCTCATGAGCCATTGTTGGATCATAAATCACATTGCAGGTTGGGGTTTGAAGCCTTGAATATTGATGGTAGACATCTTGGAGTAAGAAACCTTTTCTCCCTTAAAGATGACAGTTTCTCAATGAGCTCTTCTCAGCTCAAAGAGGAACTTCTACTTTCCAATCCAAGACCTCATTGGTTTTGGAAGACTATGGATGAAAGGGAGGTCTCAAGGAGAGATCTCATTGGAAATGCACTTCGACACACCATGGAATGTAATGCTTTTCTTCCCTTCTCACAAGAGAAGATAGAAGATGCAAGACATCTTAGAATGGATAACATCTCTCGTGCTTGTGTGGGACATCCCTTGAGCCATACACATCATGATGATAGGTTTTTTCTTAACACCTATTTTATTCTTGATAGGGTCTCATTGATTCTTGAGAAGCTTACATTTCAAAATCCCATAAAGTGCAAAGACATGAATTTGATTTGGCAGGATGGTAGCCCTCATGGGAGGAGTACCAGGATGAGGAGAAGAAGAAGGCATCCACAGGTAATTGAGTGGATGTGGTTGATGAGCAAGGAATTAGGAGGCTACTTACAAATCTATGATACTAGGCAGCAGGAGGCTTGGCTGCGCTAGTTACTCTTGAAAGAGTTTGGCCATCACTTGGAAAACACTCTTCATAAGAGTGGGAGGATGGGGAAAAGATGGCAGGATACTTGCATCATTGAACAGCATAGAGAATGGATGCATGATGTTGATTTGTCTTCATCACATGAGTTGTATGATGGAAGTATGAGGAGGCAACAAAATACTTTGTTTCTTTGCTTGGGAGAGCAAGGGCAGAATTGCTCTCACACTTTGTATGATGTTGCAGGAGGAGAGGATGGCACTATCTCCTTGGTATTTGATGATGATTGGGAGGAACTTCCATCTTGGGAGGTATTCCATATTTTTTGCAGCATTATTGGAAGAATATTTGACAAGGATCATGTCAAAGAACATAGTTGTGTATTGAAAGGAGCTTATTTGCATAAGCTCACAACGTTGTGACCTTGGAGTAAAGACTTATGGATGAAGTGTGCCCAGCAGAGATATGGTGTATCGATAACCCATAGGTCCCAGGCTCACTTCATATTTTTTGCACTTGATGAAAAAAGAGGAGGTAATGATGATAGAGACATCTATGGCATATTCTTCTTGACTTGGGTTTTCAAGCATAAGAAGGATTATCTTTTTGCAACACATGGTTCATTCTTCTTCATAGCATGCCAAAACACTATGAAAGACTCATGTATGGACCCATGTACCATCTTACTTCTAGCATATGGTGAGAAGCTTGTTTATACATTCATTGATTTGCACACTCTTACCATTCTTATACAGTGCATTGCCTCACAAGAGGGCAAGCTTGTCAAATTGCTCCATGAATTGTATTGGGCCAATCTACATGATGGAGGCAACCATCTCTTTTGTGGCCTTGGGAAAATATTTTATCACTACATGTATATTAATTTGCTGCACTATAGCATGTATCATATAAATACATGCATGATTAACCATGTAAAAAGAAACATTTTTCCATGTACTCTTATCAAGCAGCAACTTGTAAAACTGCGCTGTCACTACAAGGAAAGTTGTTGGTACCTTCTTGCATCACTTGTAACCTTCAACATTTTCTTTATTTTTCAGATGATCATGTCTTAATTTGCTGATATAGATCAGATTTGTATGGGAGGCTTGATTATGAGGGAGACACATGATCTGGATGTGCCTGTGAGTGGGGAAAATTCTCACAATTTCTGCACTACATGTTCTAATGGGAGCATGATAGGAGATATGGCAACCACAACCGAATATTTGTTCTCTTCTGAGGTGGGCCATAAGATTGATATTCATTCATTATACAGCCATGGGCAAGTGCTTGATCATGTATTATTTTTGTTACATTCTGCCATTTACTATCCTTTAGTAGATGTGATGAATCATGGACATTGCTTGTCATGTAATTTTCTGAAGTTGCAGTGGATGAGACTGTGATGTATCCTTGTGAGAAATTGTTTGCATCATGTATCATCATGTAAAACCTTCAGAAAACCTCTCATTAGGATGTTTCATGATGACCATGTCCTATTCTTCATGGATGGATTGTTTTGGGCCAGCTTGTTCTTCATTTTTGGAGGAGCCTTCTTTGGAGGATTGTTCTTCACTTTGCCATTGGAGGGAAATAATTTTGCAGCCCAGGATCAGCATACACTCTACACTTGTCATGACTGGAGAGAAGGACATCATGGGGTAAGCTATGATGCTTTCCAAGTTCATATTTTCAACCCACCTTCATTACCGGAGCTTGAGGTGGAAGGAGATTTTCAGGAGTTGCGTTGTTGGGAGGTGGCTCATTTTTTTTGGATGATTGCTTGGGGATGGAGGATCCACATGAAGGAGATGTTCCTCATTATATTCCAAACTCCATGCCAAGAGTGGAGATTCTTCAGTTCTATCCTTGCAGTTACTTGGGGACAAGCAACATTTGGGAGGGGAGGACTGTAATGTTCCAAATTTTTCTTCAATAAATTGGAACATTAAATTTTGTCTAAACTCATTTAGGAGATGAATAATTGGGTAAAGAGTCCCAAAGATAATAAAAACATAAATAAAATTCCTCTACTATGAAAAGGGATCATCCATGGAACCGGATTTCACACCCTCATGTGTGAAAGGAGATATTTGCAAAGAGGTTTGACCAAGTCAACCAGCGCAGGGTATGAGTTGGAAAGCACTACATGAAAATGTAGGAGGGAAGCTTCTAGAGGAAGGGCCCATGAGGAATCTGCAATTGCTATATAAATGGCAGGGGAGGAGAGCTATTGCCATTCATGCATATGTTTATGATATTGAGTTGGTCATTTCGACTTCTTGAGCATGTTGGTTGTTTAACTAGTCTGCAACACTGTTTAGTACACTGAGTGTCTTTCGGAGATCTCACCCTCAGCCACGGGGGACTTCGAGTCCCTGCTCGGGTGAGATTGTCCCATCATTATTTTTGTTCTAGACCAAAGCATCATTCTCCAGGAAAGTGTTATTGTTGCAACAACATAATACTGTGTTGTAGGGTGTTGCCATGGAGACTCCACAACACCACTTCCATTACTTGTTTTTCAGAGGGAGAGTCTTTCTTTCCTTTGGAGGATCAGAGTGGAAGACATTGGAGCTGATTTGTAGATCTTGGCATGAGGCCAATGTGTTATTCATGGTATACTGCGCATTTATTTCCCGAGATCTGTGTTATTGCTAAAGGAATAGCGTTCCAGGGTTTTTGGCATCATTTTGCAGCTAGATCTCTGATGTGAAGGAAGCCTTGTTGCATCAAGGGTGATCCTTGGATTGGCCAGCCAATCGAAGTATATTTCCGATCTGATACATTTAGTGAAGTTTTTTCTTCAGAAATGTTGAATCATTCTGCAGATCTGCTGCAGTAAAACTCAGATCTTCTCAGGCATTTTCATGTATTGCTGAAATCCCCAAGGGGAATGTAATAAAGAGCCCTTTGGGCATTTTTCCTCATTATAGATCTCTATTTTCATGTATTTATTAGTTTCAGATTTGTAATATAATAAAAATAAGCTTTAGCCTCCTGGAAATAACGCTAAAGGGTTTCTAGGTCATTCTCTTGTCTTGCACCACCTTAATCTTGACGGATTTTCTATGTAAAACTGTTGTTTAACCTTGCTTAATGCCTATAGAATGTTCCTAAACTAATTCTCTAGTTTTTCATACTGTTTTACATCTTATACCTTTAGAAAATATGCTTCCCTTGCTTCAGTAAAATTTCTGCATACTCAAAGTCATGGGAAATCAGGGTTTTCTTGACTAGTCGGGAAGGAGGAACTGTTTAACTTAGTAAAACGCATTATTTTTTGCTGAAATTTGACATGAATTTCCTTCTTGACCTGATATAACATATTCCAGAACCTTGAAAATCAAATTTACGCAGATTTTCTTATACACTCATTTTAGTGCCAAAATCCTCACTTTTCCCCACCTTTTTGCCCATAAAAGCTGAGTAAAGGTTGCTGCAGTATTTGGAGTGGATTGGTAAGTGTTTTTAAACACGTTTTATGGTAACTGAAGCACATATTCCTGAAAAATACGTTTTTCAAGCATTATTTGCTAGAAATCCATTTTTGGGATATTACAAAATGAAAACATTTGGTAAGTATGTAGTATAAATATAATAAATTAGAGGGTACATTTTACATCATACAAAATATTTGATAACACTAAAAATAAAAACCTTGTACGGTAAACATAACATATATTATAAACAAAATAGATATTATTAAAGTAATTCCTACACATTACAAGGAAATCACACCTTATCGAAACTATATAATATGCCTCATACTCCAATAGAAGGACGGTTGTAACACCCATTTTTATTATTTTTGAAACCCATATAATATTTGCATTGCTTTGTTTTATTTATTCTCGAGAAATATTAGGAATAAATAATGGCACATTGTGAATTTGAAAGGGTTTTAGGAATAGTGTAATAATTATCTAGCTTCTTGTGTGGTAGTTAATGCACAAAAAGTTGCATACCTTTATTGTTGGATATATGTTCATTGTTGGATTTTCATAAGATCTAACAATGTATATATACAATTATTAAATTGTTATTAATAATTGTTGTTGTAAAAAAATTGCACCAGTAGAATCATTTAAACCAAATCAAACTAATTAAACTAAGTCTCACATGCATAAGTTTCATTTGTATCGTTACCACCACTTTATTGTAAGGCTTCACTTTAACTTTAAAACTGCTAAATTTTTGTACCCTTGACCAAACATATTGAGCTTTTCCATATCACCTCGCCATTAGAGTTTCCTCTTAATAACCTTTGAAATCCTGCTCACATACCATGAAAACTAATCAAACTAATTAAACGAAGTCTCACATACATACGTTTCATTTGTATCATTACCACCACTTTATTGTAAGGCTTCACTTTAACTTTAAAACTTGTAAATGTTTGTACCCTTGACCAAACATTTTCGGCTTTTCCAAATCACCTAGCCGTTAGAGTTTCCTCTTAATAACCTTTGAAATCTTGCTCACATACCATGAAAACTTGAGTTGCATGCAAATCCAAACCATAATTTAATGCTAGTTCTTTTGCAGCACTTACCAAAATATTACGATGATATCCATGTCAACAGGATAAACGGAATGTCCTTCTCGAATTTATTTCTTTATCAGCGTTGAGAAGTAAATGTATTACCAAACCATGACATTAACGAATACCCAAGATTTAATTAACATAACTGAATCGTTGTGGTTATAGCTTATCAAAATATGTTGAAGGGTGCAACTTTGGTTTAAATTATTCCATAAACAAATACAATACAGTTCCAACCTCCAGTCCTTGTGAGTCACAAAACTTGTTTTCCGTAACATGTGTGATTTTTACAAATTTTTGCATTAGTCTCAACTGCCTCAATTAAAGTAATTCGTCAAATGAAAGATGGGATTGATACGGGGTCAGTGTCAGATAATTTAAATTGACTGTAAAACTAGGTTAAATTCCCAAACCACGATTTTCACCTGATTTCTTCGATCTAATCCACTCTTTTTCAAGTGAGACCATTATGATCTGGTAAAAGATTGGATTTATTGTGATTATTGATGGATTCTTTAGATGTTATTTGGGATGCTATGACAATATTATCTTTTCTAATATTGAAAACCAACCAGATATTCCCCACTGAAAAGGGAATTGTCATGAATGTGACAATAATTCCATTTTTTGTATTAATTTTTCTCTGCTAACAATTAAGAATTGGTGCTATTATTTGACATTGTGATTTTCATAACTAAATTTGTGTTAACTGTTTGCCGGACTCAATCTTTGATAAGAACTACGGTTCATAGCAGAGGTTAACACGACCAGGAAAATAACAATTTCAAGTCTCTCAATCTGTATTCTTCGTTCTTAGATTGAAAAAAATATCAACTGGTTATTTTGGGCCATGATGTGTGGATTTTCGATTCCTTTCCAGGAAATAAGCTCGGATCTGAACTTCTATTATGAGCAATATGAAACAACAATGAGAAAATCCTGTGTAAAATGATTTTATTTCTTTGTAAAGAGGCTACAAAAGGATAATTTCAGGCTTTTAATCAGGGATTCTTCAACCTTATATTGGCAAAGGTTTGAACTACTTTCTATTTATAATAATATGGAGTTGTTCTCTATGATTTGAGGAAAAAATGCTCAAATTTCCTCCTTTTTTGGATCGATCTGTAACGAGGGAAAGGGGCTCCTCTAATATATAAAAGGGCTTTATTTTTTTTTAAGAGAGGGAATCAATATTTAGTGTTGGGGGTGCACCCGTAAGAAGGAATGGAAATGTTGCATATGAATTATTATGGACTTCGTTTATATGAAAGTGTTTGTCTAATTTTACTGGATTAATGTAACCTTTTTATTTTGTTTCCATGGTCATTTTAGTATGTCTTTTCAAAGTTTTTATTTTTATTTTTATCTATGAAATCTTCTTGAAGTTTGTCCACTTTCGGTCAGTGATTTGATTCCGTGGAAAAATAGTATACCATCTTCCATTTCCTTGAAATGTATTAGTTCAATATTAATGGTTTATATCAGACATCCTTTAGTGGTTTTAATTCTAAAAATGATATTTATTTTCGGCGTCACTACGATTTAAGTCTTTGTGATATGATTTCAGGATTTGGATTGTGAAGGATGTCGTTTTCATTAAATTGAATTGGAAATTAAAATATAATTATCTCTGATGTGACCTCGTTTCATGGTTTCTTGATTAATTTGATTCATTAAGAAAGTATTGGAATATCTTGTGAGATTTAGATATCATTGCAATTCTAGTTTTCTAAAACTAATAGTAGTTTCATATAATGACGTTTCTGGAAGTATCAATATATAAAGGAATCTAGATTCATTTATACAAGCTAAAAGCTTTCATTGATATGGTTTTTCATTTTCACCTTTTACATTAGGAATTGTTACTATTATAATTTGTAATTAAATTTTTAATTGGAATATTTACTTATTTTACATCTCATATGAATAAAAAAAAACATGCATTCATTGCTTAAGCTAATTACATGAATTTATGGTCATTATCTTCTTGTATATATGTATATTTGTATAGATTGAATATTTATTTCATTCTACATTATAAATATATTTCATTATATTTCATTCCATTCTGTAACATATGATTACCTAGCAGCTTATTAGTATTAGCTTAGGTTTATATAGTTAGTATTAGGGTTTCTTGGATTTGGTTCTTCATAAGACGAAATGATCCAAGTCCAACTAAGCCTATAAACCTGTCCAAGTTTTCTACTCAAGATGGCTTTGTCTGTTGAGGAGCCTAGGTTTGGGTTAAGAGGAAATGATCCAAGTCCAACTAAGCCTATAAACCTATCGAGGTTCTCTATTCGAGATGGATTTTTCTTCAATATCGAAATGGCTTTGTCTATTGAAGAGCCTAGGTTCGGGTTACTTCCTTCTTACTGATTAAGGTGCATAAAACACGTGTCAACACTCCTAGGTTCACGTTACTTCCTCCTTACTGACTAGGGTGCAGTAAGTAGTTTTCCTATCTCCTGACCATCATGCATTGACAATGCATGCACACTCGCTAAAGGGGAGGTGGTCATGGCCCCTAAGGTAGAAATCACTCCTAGTCCCATGTATAGGAGGATGTTGTTATCTACCATTCAATTATTCCTTCTAATATTTTTTATGAGATCCATCATCTTGATTCCCATGCCACTGAATACAGTCAAGATTTATTAGATTTTAAAATCCTTCAAGAGGTATCCCACTTATTTCATGACCTAGGTCACTATAGGGGAAGATGTATATAATACCTTAACTGCATTGCCCTTCATTGAAAGATTAAAACCTTTTTGGGAAAGGTTCTAAAGGATAAACATGAGGACCACAATGACATTATATCTACCGTGAATGACATCACTTGTGCGAGATGTTATCACCTTTCATGTTGGGAGATCCATCTCCAATGTGATGTAAATCCTCTAGCTCCTCTAAGATCCAATGCTATGGATCTTTCTTCAGTGAACTCCTGATTTTCTGTGATGTATTGCATTAGGAATTTTACTTTTAGTTTAGTAGCTTATAAGTGTGTTTATTTTCAACAGTTGGTTTTATTTTTGTTATAAGTTCTCCTTCATACGTAGCATATATCTAAATATATATAGTTTTCCTTGTAAAAGAATCAAACCGCCTCGAGTGAACTCAGTAAAAACATTGTTATCTAGAAAATATATTCCAATACGTTGATAAAAATGTATGTTATATATATATATATATATATATATATATATATATTAAAACTATAGTTTGGAGGAGGCTCGTAGTGATTCCCTAATTGTTGTTATAATTCATGAAAACGACTAGGTAATAATAGGTGTGTTGAATTTTTAATTGGAATCTTTATTCATTCTACATCCGACATACATTAAAAAAAAAAAAAAAAAACATGCATTCATCGGTTAAGCTATTTACATGAATTTATGGCCATTATCCTCTTGTATATATGTATAGTTGTTTCATTCTACGTTGTAAATATATTTCATTCTGTTTTCTATAACATATGATACTCTAGTAGTTAATTAGTATTATTTTGGGTTAAGATAGTTAGTATCAGTTTTTCCTAGACTCGCCTCTTCATAAGAGGAAACGATCCAAGTCCAACAGATCTTATAAAACTATCAGGGGTCATTACGTTAATTAATTAATTAATTCTAGGTTTCCCCCCTTAACACTATGATCTTCTAATGTATTACATGTGTGTTAGAGAATCCACCGACTTAGGATTATGTTACTAGCACCGTATTAAACCCTTCCAAGAGTTCAAAGTTTCTTGAGTCTTATATTTAGGTGTTGGGTTTTCAATCAAATTTTCATTGTGGTTTTCAATTTTTGTGACCATTATCCATTTAGAAATAGACCTCTTACTATCGTCCCTTATATTCATTCTATTCTCTTTTAGACATCATATCCACAAGAACTCTTTAAAGTATATCTAGGTATTATGGATACAAATCCATTGCTTGGATTGACGATTTTATAGTATTAGTGTTTTCCATTATTATAAAAAACGTTTTAAGTACATTTAACCAACGTTGCACTCTATGAGGTTAAATTTCTTTTTGTTATAATATGTTAATAAGAAAATACTTGCGTACATCCTAAGGGTTATACTTTTCCAATTTTTTTCTCTGATTTCATTTTCGGATGAAGTTGAATAACAATGATAGTATAGACGAGAGGTCGAATGTTATTGAACAAAACTTTTGGTTTTTATTCATTTTCGAAGTTTTCATATGTAACTGTAAGTTAGTACTTATATACAATGCGCTTGTGTGATGGTGTTATGCCTTTTTATGATAACAGTAATTTCAGTTTTTCCCATAATGTCTACATATATTGTTAGGGTTTACTAAATAGTGTCCACAGAGTTTACGTTGTGCCAGAACCAACCTATTAAATTTTATACTATAAAAATATATTTTTATATTTTTTTCATTTATCCATTCTAGAAAAAAAGTTCTAGAGATGTAAGGACTGCTTCAAACCGCTGGTTGAATCGGGCTTGGTCTGTGACTCTACCCCAAAACTGAGTCATAGTTTACATAGTTCCTTTTTTATATTTTCTTGCTTACTTACACAGTTATTAGTACATTTGTCATATTATTATTACCCTCGATCCTCTTTGAAATTGAGGATTGTTTTCATTGGCTACTATTAACTTAGCTCGATACGGAAACTAACCCCACTCCTGTCGAGGATCTAACTCTTTCCTTAAAACAAAAATTCTTGACCTTTTATTCTTGTACATTATTACCAATGTGCACAGTACATTATCATTTTTGAGACAGGGTTATACTCTACACCCATTTAGAAGATTCATCTTACACAAAATCACACTACATAAAATAACCTTTAGTTAATCATTAACTATCATATCTGAGATCAACAATATTGCAGAATGATCATTAAGACTTCTTGTAATAATTCAGACTAGAAGTAACAAGTTTTACTAGTACTTATTTGTTTTTCTGTAAATAACCACAAGGTCACAAGGTATGGATTTCTCCTCCCAGCCAACAAGACCAGTCACACTAATACGTCTTCCCTGAGCCTACAAAACTTTTCCATCCAGAATCTCTTCTCTAGGTAGGCTCACGTTCATCTAGTTTCCTTTTCTCAACCATGACTTTGGTTTTTCCACTGAGACAATTTACTTCAACTAGTTAGAAAATAAATTCACAAAGATAATCGACAGAAACAAGTTACAGAAACCAGTCAAAAAATAAACCATTCATAGGATGACATAAACTACAAAAAATTTACAGATATACTGATATCTTCAAGGTCTGTTAGATTGCCACAAAAAAGTCAAGGTCAATTAGATTGCCGCAAAAATGTCACTAGGGAAGGGAGAATGCTCCTCCCAAACATGCATGATATTCCATTACAGCTCTTGGCGAGCCTCTTTCCCTTCAGAACATACTTTTTTTGGAGAGAGACGAGACAGGTCTGCACAAAAATTCCTCTTTCCCCAACTAACTCAAAAATTTGTTTCTCGGAAATTTTACAGACTCACAGGTCTGTATAGAAATTCAACTAGCCACAGCCACCAAAGAATTTCCCACCTTACCTCAATAGTGTCGTGTATGAAGTAATGATTTCTTTTCTTCTTTTTCTCGATTGCTTCAGGTTCTTTTTCTATTCTCTTATTCGCTTTTCGCAATTGTATATTTATTTCTAGGGAGAGAAATAACTCTCCATTATAAACTAAATCCTCATTTAGCATTTAAGCCTTTTTGTAATTCCTTGAGTAACCATAACTAATCCTGTTAATTTAATTAATATAAGCATCTATATCTAACATTACATTAGGCTTTCCATTAGCCCACAATCTCCCAAATTTATAGTTTTTTTTTTTTTTTTAATTTTTGAAAATAAATTAAAATGTTTACTTATTCATCCAGAAATATTATATTTACTAATTGATGTTTAAAAAAATTGACAATATAAAATGTTATAAAAATACCATATAATAACCTTGAAAAGTTATTGTCGACTTTGATTTACTAAAAAAACAATACACAGACTTCTATATATATATAAAATGAATGGTATAATAACCTTCAAATTATATTATTTTAAAATATAAAATGATTTTTGTGGCAAATTTAAATTTTAAAACATTTTTAGGAAAAAAAAGAGTGGAAAACACTACACGACTATTATTATTAATAAGTTAAACAAAAAAATAAATTTTTAATATATATGTTAAAGATCAAAATTATGTTTTTAATTATCAAAAACACAGTAATGGTTAACTAGTTTATTTAATATTAACTTAAAAAATGTAATGGTGTATACATGTTTAGAAATATAGAATATTAAGAATGTGAATATGGTTCTTTAGAATGTTTAGAATTAGATTTAAATATATAAAAATGTACGGTTAAGGATCACAATACTAAGTTATATATATATATATATATATATATATATATATATATATATATATATATATTTTTGGGTAGCTTAAAATAGTTTTAATTTTTCTATTTTTTCTCACGGGTTTCCAATGATCTGAAGAATACAATCCATCACGGATTTCTCTACACCGGGGCAATTATTTAATATTTATATTATAGTATATTAAAAGAAATTAAATTTAAATTTGTATGAAAATTTAAAGTAAATTAAATTATTGTTTATACCTAGTTAGATGAAAAATATAAAACAATAATATTCAAGTTTAATATAAAAATATACAAATTGATTTATAAAATTTTCTTTATAAAAAATAAAATTTGATAGTTTAAAAATTATTAATATTTTCAAGTGTAAAATGATAGTTATTGAAAAAAAATATTTAAATAATTTTGAATAACAAAGATGTTTTTGGATCAAATTTATGGAAAGTAGTTGAAAAAAATAACTGAGATATTTTTCTATAAATAAAAATTACATGTGACATAAAAAGCTTTGGTATATATAACTATTGAATCTATAAATCCTAGCATTTAACATTTTGAAAAGTGCAGGAACCCTAGAGCTTCTGCTATGGAACTCTTTCTCTTTGTCATCGTCAAGTCTTCCCATGGATATGCAGACCCTAGCGTCCATAGGACTCCAATCCAGCCACCTCCATCGATTTCTCCTACAAGCAGCCACCAAACGGAAATGGGTTTGCGTGCGCAGTTATGGAGCCTTGCGAGAGGCGTTTTGAACGAAGATCAATTGGGTCGGACTTCTCCTCGCCGACGGAACCCCAGCCATGTGGAAAATGTAGAAGAGATGGTCCTGACCCCTTGAATCTTCAGAACCATGACTAGATCTCGCGCGATTCCTTGGAACGAAAACATCCTTGAAGCCCTCACGCATAGGATTGCGGCTGGAAAATAGAAAAGGTCGTGCTATACAGAGAACGAACAATTCCCTTTCATCGAGGCTCTTTAATGCAACTTGGCAGCCCCGGTTTCCTCGATCTACCCACTCGAGCCTTCCAAATCCAAATCTCACTCCTCACAAGTAGATCTATGATGATATGGGTTCACTCAACAGATACGGTCCAGAAACCCCTGCTCGCCATGGACCATTGATTGGGGATTGCCTCAGCTCTTCAAAGACTTTTACATGGAGGTAAACATCTCGATGCCTCATTTCCCCTTTCATTTTATAACATTGAGAGAGATGCTACTATAGTTTTAACCCTTCGTTTGAGAGGGGGAGCTCGGGGGCGCTCTTCATTTTCACCAGCTTTCTCCTACAAGGATGTTGTGCATGCACGACCAAAGAAAAAAGCTCAAACCCCTACAACCCCCTAGCCTTATATGGTTGACAGGTTGGAGGATGTCCCCTCCATAGAGATCTCCCATCTAGAGCTGGCAGAACAACTTCAAAAATACGCAAAAGTTGCCATCATCTGCAAATTCAATGGACTATGGACTCAAACAAAGGATCTCTATGACTGGATCTATGCCAACTAGACCCACGACTGCACTATCATCTTCTGCTCAAGGGATTTCTTTATTGTAGTGTTTGATCACAGCAAGGACTACTAGAGGGTTGTAAATGAAGGACCATGGTTTTGGGGACCATCCGGGTTACTCCTTACACCCTTGTTCCCATATTTCGATTCGTCGATGGATATCATCACCAAGATTCGAGTGTGGGTTAGGCTTCCCAACTTACCTGCTCACTTATGGCACCCTTCCATCTTTCAAGGTATAGGAAATACCCTCGACTGCTATCTGACTACAGATCCCTATCGGGAGTACCAGGGGCTCTACACACATGGCAGAATATGTGTTGAAATAGATATTAGTAAAGGGTTTCCTAACCAAATCAATCGCAAGATCGGTGATTTCTTGTAGACACACATTCTAGACTATGAGAACACTCCCTTCCGATGTTGTCATTGTCACCAAACATGGCAAGTTCAGAACACCTGCCCCGCGTTCCTAGCAAAAAAAAATCAAAACCTCCCCAAATCTAAACGCAAAAGATGGATACCTTGTTATCTGCCTCCCGTAGATGACGATGAACCCTCAAGCTCAGAGGAGGAGGAGAACGAGGCATAAATGGAGTAGGCAAAGCAGATGAAGGATCCTTCCTCTGAGGTCCCTATGGGTTTCACTGTTGCTATGACCTCTCAGAAATGTAACCATGAGTCCTCCTCTTCTGACAAAAATAAGGAGACACCTCCTTCAGCCAACAATAATATACAAGTGGTTCTAGGCCATCCACACCAAACGGGATGGGTAAAACTCAACAAAAAGAAGGGGAAAAAATTCTAGATGGAGGATTCTGCCCAATCTGGGTAGAATCCTATTTCTTTCTTCTTTTTTCTCTGAGTCTAGCCTCTCTTCTCTTTTGTATGCTCTATGTTCACTCTTCAAGATCGAGGTTGATAGTTTATCATTTCTGGTTGGCTCGTTTCTTGCCAAAATTTATTCTAATATCTTCTTGTACCATATGATCGCTCAATAAAAATAATTTTATTCAGAAAAATTTAAAAAAAAAAAGAAAAAGAAAGAAAGAAAAAGAAAAAAGAAGAAATAGAAGTTTTGGTATAATGTTATTCTTGATCATGCAAATAATATGTGACATAAAAAACTTTGGTATAATGTTATTGTTGATAATAAATAATGATAATAGTAGTTAATAAAAAGAATATTGGAATTCATTTTCACAAATAACATGTGATATGACAACCTTTCAAACTTTGTACTTGAAAAAAGGAGTAGTCTAACCAACCGACATTTATTTCCCTTTGGTGTTTGCATCTTTCTCTACCCGATGAGCAACCTCAAATTTCTCTGTGACGTTGATTTTATATTCTGTTAAAGCCTCCGCTCCCCAGTTCCGTTACAGCCTCCACTCCACAGCGCTCACACCCAGCGTCCTCACACCCATCGGCATCCATGTATCTACCATGCTATGATCCCATTTGAATTTGAAATGTTACATTTTGTCTCGCTTGAATGATTTGAAATTTAAATGTTGTCATTCTTTATTGCTTACCCCGTTTTTCGTTCACTCTAAGTTGTAGGTGAGAATTTTTAGAGAAACAAGTAAGAAAATGAGGTTACTATCGTTGTTTTTCCAGGATCGTGAAGGAGGCATGTAGTGGTGAAAGGTAGTTGAGCCCTTGCTGCCTTGTTTTGGCCACCTGGTTGTATGCTTCCTATGCCCATACTGCTCCTATAACCGTGCCTCCAACTGTCTCCTCTGCCTACTTGCAACCTCTCCTTGCCAATGATCTACAAATGTCAGTCGACAACATGCAAAGCTCTCTGAAAAATGATGGCATCAACATCCTTAGCCCCAATGTTTCCTGTTATATGTTTCTCTACTTTTTTTCGGGTAAGGTTCTCATTCTTTGCGTTTGTTAGATGTAGTTGTTAGTTGCTGCAACGTTATTCTTTGTTGAATCTATGTTGCAGCATTTCCCTATGGTGGAAACCCCATTTACTCTACGACCCATTTACTCTACGACAACACTTTAGAGCTTGCTGCCATTGCATATTTAAGCATCACTGAAACCCAATCCATATCTGAAGTTTCCTCTCGAAATTTGTATTTTGTGGGTCATGGTTCATGAGGGTTGAATGTGAAAAATTTAGCAATATGGTCTCTCATAAGGAAACATTGGTTTCGTAAATGGTCGTTATATGTTAGAGTCAAAGAAAAAAGTAGGCAAAATTGAGAGTTCGGTTCGTATATCAAATAATTCGATAAAAATTCGATTCGGTTCATATTAGTGTCTCGTAGATAAATGGAAATTCATAGTTTATAGTTTATGACATGGATTTGTTAATTTGCATATATATTCGATTCGATTTATATTAGCGTCTCGTGGATAAATGGAAATTCATAGTTTATAGTTTATGACGTGGATTTGTTAATTTGCAGGTATAGAATGATAAATGTTGTGACTTTTAACTTAAAAATGTGCAAATGTCATTTTGATAGCAACCAAAATGAAAATGGAAATTAATGATGAAAGATTATATTTTTCAATTTTCAATTTCAGTGTATACAAGTATATAATGATAAATGATCCGACTTCTAAACACAATTATGATGGAAACACGATAGCAAGCAAAAGGGAAACTAATGGTGAACAAATATGATTTTTCTTAATTTTCAATTTGAGTGTAAAAACAAAGATAACGAAAAAAGAAAAAATCTTTAAGTTGAGATAATGTTATTAAAAAAAAAAATTATATATATAATTCATTTTTTATATATATTATAGTAGAGGAATTTTATAAAAATAATGTTTGAATATTTAATTTACAAATATGTATTTTTTAAATATATATTATTTATCAAAATATTTTAGATTAAATTCAGTCATAATGTAATTTTGAGTTTTGGATATTTAACTTTTTAATTAAATATTGATTATTAAGATCTTAATACATAAATATTTAGTTAAAAATTAAAAAAAAAACAAATATTTTGAAGATAACATGTAAATGTGATTTTGGTTAAGAAAATATAGTCTTAAAATGTAATATCCTTATTTAAATACTCATGTAAAAATTGAATTAAAATAAAATATTCTTATTATAATTTAGATATCAATATAATGTTATTAATAAACTGTGTTTAACCGTTTTCGTTAGCGTTTGATTGGTCTGGTTGGAATTACTTTATGATTCGTTTCATAACGAAATCTAAAGACGAAAAACAGAATTGAGGTTATTTATATGCCAATGGAATTGTTAAATTAATTCCTTCTAGTCTTTACTTGGCACCCACACGTCTGTGGTTAACAAAATTGGCTAAAGAAATTGGCAAGGCTGCATTCCAAGCAACATATTCGTGAGCCTCCAACTGCCCTTCAAGGAGCTGGTGATTTCATATTCATATGTTTGTCAAGGCATATGCCTCTAGCATCGATGTTTTGGCAGTGTGCGGAAATCATGGTTGTGGAGATAAGTAACCATATTCTCTTTTTGAAAATATGTATTGCATATGCCTTATCAATAGAATCTTATGTTCGTATTTTTGGGACAATTCTGAGGTTCAAATGAATAAGATTTCTGGAAATATTTGTGAGATGGTGTATTAAAAGATTACGTAATCTTCTATTGTTTTGAAAGAAACTAATTTAGAATCTTGTGCATAAACTAGTTTTATGGTTTTCTTGGATAATGATGTATAAGCATATAAATTTTATTATTTTATTAAAAGATTGTGAACATATATGTGTATATTTTGTTAAGTTTTTGAAAATGTTTGTTTATTTTATGCACAATTTAAAAAAAAAAGTGTTTTTTTTAATGAAAACCCAAATGGAATTTACACACAAAAATTAAAGAAATTATGATATTTTTCATGAAAAAAATGAATGTACACTATTATTACGAAAAGATAAAAATGATAAATTATTTCATTTAAGAAAAAGATTACCCTTGATCTCTTGATTGTTGTGCATTAAATATTGTGTTATCTTTTTGGAAAGATATCCATGGATTTTCATGTAAGAAGGTTAAGACATTTTCTTTAAAAGAAACAGAGATTAATATTTTATATTTTTCAAAATATTTACTTGAAAATAGATTATATTTTTATATTTTTGGAAATATTTCTATATATTCTTATATCCTGGATTTTCATGTAAGAGAGTTAAGTGGTTTCTTTTTAAAAAATGAATATTTAGTCATGAATAAAATATAACAAACTATGCATAGATAAAATTCACACGTCTAATATAAGTCATAGAAATCTTGTTTGGAAGAATATGTTTTTCTTGTGAGTGAAAAATAAGAATCCATGCCTTTCAATGGTATTTCATATAAACGATATGTAAGCATATCATTCATGAAAGAAAATTGCAAGGCAAAAGATTCAAATCTCATATTAATTTCTTGAAAGAAATATTAGATGTGAACCTTGTGTGTTAAAGGCTAAGTAGCTTTATCCTTTTCTTGTGAGAATTTATAGTAATTCTAGCACATACAATCTAAGTAAATGTGTAGTTTCTCTTAACAAGATTACATGTGAATCTGTGTGTTAAAATCTAAGTTATTTTGTTACTTTCTAGAAAATATTGTCGTGATTTATTGAAATGATGAAATGTTAAATTATTAGTTTAATTTTTGTAAATATTCATGGGTTTTAAGGTAAATTAATTACGCCGATAGCCCCCTTTGGAACTTGCTACTTTAATCATTTTTCTAATTAACTGTTTTGATCGGATGGTTTAAATTGGATGATGCCAGTATATTCTTGTCGTTGCCACTCTATCAACGAATCTAATTAAATGTGCTAACTTCCTTGCATATCTAAATCCCATTTTTAAACCACACTTAGACTATTTTTTTACAAAACATGATTAAAAATATACTGTGCTTGTTGTTGATAACCACGTATGCTACTTAGTTAGAAATGAAATTTAAAAAAAAAAATTATAACACATTTCACTGCAACGTGGATTAATTTTGACTATTCCCATTCTCAAACGTATACCTCATTCAACAACTTGGCAAGTGTGCATTTAAAAACTTTTCCTCCACTCCATTACACTAGCTGTTTCACAATCATGACATTCAAATGTATGCACACTCATAATTTACTATAAAGAAAAAAAAAAAATATTTTATTAAATTATTCTTGCTTTAGTGGGTTGATTTATTATTATTTTTTTATTACTTTAAAAAAAATGTTGTTCATGGGGTATTGAAAGCTCCATGCTACCCGTTTAGAATTCCTTATATAACCTATCCATATACAGAAACAAATCGACAATGATTAATGAAACAAATTTGAAATGATTAATTTAATTAATTAATTAATCAATTTCATTCATTCAATTAATTAATTTAATTAATTTGAATATGATTAAAAATATTTTAATATTAATTTATTTATTTATTAAAATTAATATATTAATTAAAACATTATTACTTAATATATAATAGTTGCCCACCTTAGTGAAACAAAACCAAGTATAATTACATTAAGACTTTCTCAACGGTATATTTATTGTATTTGACTATAATGAAATCCTTAATTAAAATACATTAATTAATTCATTATTTAAAACATTAAAATATTAATAAATTCGAGTATTAAAAATTATTGATTAAAACATTTTACAACATGTAATTAAAACTTTTATATAAAAATGTTTAATAAAATTAAACATTAATTCAAAGATATGAAAAAAATATATTAATATTAATTAATAATAAAGTTAAATAATTATTATATTACAATTATTACATTGACATATTAATTAAATCATTAATACATAATTTTTATACTTGACTACATTATTAAAATCTATCTAAACATAAATATATTTGGATTTGGTTAGTAATAATAATAAGATGTTGGAATTCTACATAAATGTTTTTAATTTAAAACGTTAATTAAAACCTTTGACATTATATTAATTAAAACATCTATTTTAAAATGTTTAATGACATTAATTTAAACATGTTCAAAGAAATGAATTAATATTAATTAATAATAACATTAATTTACCAATTTATTTTCATTAATATATTGATATAGTAATTAAAGAATTAATACATAATGAATACATAATTATAAATAGGTAATCACATTAGTCAAATATAGTCAAATATTACCACATTTAGATCAAAAATATGTGTAATTTTTCTCACAATAATCAACATTATTCAATCAAAGTAGTTCTCATTTAATACAATATTAAATAATTAAATAATTAAAATAATAATTAACATTAATATTAATTAATTAAAACATTTATATAAAATTGTTCAATTACAATACACATTAATTTTTAGATTTTTAGATTACTATTTTCATATTAATTAATAGTAATATTAAGTTAATTAAAAATATTTGATAAAACTAATTAAAATACTTGACAATATATTGACTAAAATATAAAAGTCATGTCTCACTAGCACAACAAGTTGAGGATCGACTTCGTTAGCAAGGTGACCGAAGATGAAACCTCACGGGGGTGGTTATGTCCTGTGCTAGTTGGAGGGGACATGCTAAAAAATCAAGTCAGCTAAGGGCTCTCATGGGCCATTCCGGGTGTGATTCCCGTGTGACTTTGACAACTTGGATGTCCCTCGATTGTGGCTCCTCAAGTCTAGAGGATCACACACACACACACGCACACACATATACATGCTAAAAAGTCAAGGGAGCTAAGGGCTCTCATGGACCATGCTGGGTGTGATCCCAAACTGACTTTGATGACTTATATGTCCCTCGGTCATGGCTCCTCAAGTCTAGACAATCTGCCTCACACACACACACACACACATAATAATAATATTAACCACTAATTTAAAATGTTTAAATAAGTATATTAATATTAATTAATATTAATATAAATTTATTAGAATTGGAATTGTAAACAAATTTTTCTAACATCGTAATGTGGCATTACAACATTTGGTCAACCACCTTTCAGAATGTGGGTGACTCCTTGACCATGTTTTACTGTGTTTAACAATCAACAACCTTTAACTTTAGTGAAAATTAATTTCCTATAAATATTATTAATTAATATTGAGAATTTAATATGTTGTGATGCTCAAATGGTAAATAAGTCTATTAAACGTTGTGATGTGACAAACATTGTCACAATGTTACACATTGCAATTTATCCAACGTCGCAATGCAACATTACTACATTAGTCAAACAAATTTACTAATACAATTGCCTATTTTGGAGTATGTTTGGTAGTCATCACTCCTCAAATTTCAGTCAAACACAATTCCATATTAATGTTTAATTGTTGTCTCTACGACCAACCATGATCAACCATGGAAAATGACTCTATTTTGAACTATGATCAACCACGATCAACCAAGTTCAAGCATGGTCAACCATGATTAATCAGGATTGAATTTGGTCAACCATGATTAAGGTCTTTCTCGTTGAATTTGGTCAACCACAGTTCACCATGATCAACCATGATCAGCCATGGTCATTTAATGTGAACCATTGTCAGTGATGAACAACAATGTTGAACCACCATCACCCATGGTCACGCATCATAATACATGGATATCATGGTCAACCAATATTTCTATGCTCACTAAATGATTAATCATGTTTAAATATGCTTAACCATGCTCATTGTCTCTATGGCTAACAATGGCCAACCATGATCAACTGGGATAAAAATAGTCAACCATGATCAACCATGGTCAAGCAGGGTCGATCACCACGGTTAACCATGATCAACCATGATCAAACATGGTCATTTAATGTGAACCATTGTCAACAATGAAAAACAACGTTCAATCACCATCAACCATGGTCACGCATCATAATCCATGGATATAATGTCAACCAATATCTCTATGGTCAACCATGATTAACCGTGTTTAAATATCCTCAACCATGGTCATTGTCTATATGGTTAACCATGGCCAACCATGATGGACCATGATAGAAATAGTCAACCATGATAAAAAATCGTCAAGCATGGTCGAACATGGCTGATTATTGCCAACCATGATCATGCATGTTTGAATATCAGTAACCATGATCAACTATGGTCAACCAAGATCGAGGTCCATATGGTTGATTATGGTCAACTATGATCATGCATGGTTGAATATCGGTAACCATGATCAACTATGGTAAACCAATATTGAGGTCCGTATGGTTGAATCTGGTCAACCATTATCAACATAGTCATGTTTGGTCAACTTTGGTTGACAAAGAACATTTCATGCTCTATAGAATCCTCATCGAAAACAATAGTCAACGATTTTTATAATGGTCAGCCAAGGTTTCTATGCATGATTATGGTCATCCATTGTGAACAATGCACATATTTTTGGTTGAATATGGTACAATTCCCTATTCATGGTTAATCTATATCTCTATAGTCAACCACGGTAAATCATGGTTAATAATGGATAAATTTAGTAAACAATGGACAATGTCTCTACTATCAACCATGGTCAACCAAAATTAATAAAATTCAATGATGATCAGCCATACTCAACCATTTTCATTGATGGTCAACCATGATTACCCGTGGTTAAATGTTTTCAACAATTGTCGACCATGATTAAGGTCTCTCTCATTGAAATTGGTCAAACGTGCTTGATTGTGGTAAACAATGATTTTAGACCATGATCAACCATGACCAGCCATGTTCACTTAATTTGAACCATTTTCAACCATGATCAACCATGGTCAAGCATCATCAACCATGGTCATTATGTTAAATTAATGTTTTTACGGTCAACCATGATTAACCGTGGTTGAATATGGTTAACCATGGTCATTTTCTCTATGGTTAACCATAGTCAACGATGGGAAACCATGATAAAAATGGTGAACCATAGTCAACCATGATCATCCATGGTTGAATATCATCAACCATGATCAACCATGATCAAGGCCTCTATGGTCGAATATGGTCAACCATGACTAACCACAATCAACCATAATCAGCATGATCATGGTTGAAAATGGTGAACCATAATAAACCATAATCAACATGATTTTTTTTTAATGTTGTAATGCGTTTATAACATTATAATATATCTTCAGTTTATTAATCTCCATTGCGTTTATAACACATCCTAGGTTTATTAATCCCTTGGGTTTTTTAATCCTAATGGTATATAATATTATTTGTTGGGTTCATTAATCACTTGGGTTTCTAGTATGTATAATCCCTTGGGTTCGTTAATCCCTTCATTGTATAATAATAATACCTTCGGTTTAAAATGTTAATGTCTTTGGATTACTAATGCCTTGGTTTTATAATATTAATATGTCAATATTATTATTGCTTAACATATGATCCCTTAAGTTTAATAATCCTTTGGGTTATTATATTTATAATATAGTTTGCTTTGTAATGGGCGGAAACGTGAAGCTGGGTTACACTTTTGTGAGAATCGGGGGCAGAAATTTTTTTTCGGCAATAGTTTGGCCGAACTTTTGAGTCCGTTTAGATTGACGGCACAGTGACGGCACATCGAACAGAATTTTTGCCGGAGCTTTGGAAAACCGGCAACAAGAGTTCGGCCGAACTTATAGAAAAGTTCGGCCGAACTATTTTTTTATAAATTCTTCTCCCGCGAATTGTACAGGTTCTATTGTTCGCGCGATTTTTCAATTTTGTTTCTGTTTGTCTCTGTTTCAGCGTTGGCTCTGTTTCTGCTGGTGCGTGGATAGTTGCAGCTTTGTTTCGATTCGCCGCGTTGGCGCTCCTGCTGTTACGTCCGCGTTGGCGCTCCTGCTGTTACGTCTGTGTTGGCCCGGGTATGAGGATTGTTCGCGCGATTTTTCAATTAGACTTTTATTACTCTGGAGTCTGCTTTAACCTGTTTTGTTTTATTAGTTTTAATTTTAAATGTGAAGAGAAAATTTCAATTTTATTTGGTTTTCACATGGTTTTCCAGTATGAACATCAATATGATTTGTGTGACTTGTCACTTTAGCCTTTTAGTTTTGGTTTTAAATTTTTATGTCTTTTGAACTAGCCCTTGGCTTAACAGTGCTTTTGAACTTCTTGAACTATTCCTATTCCTGTATGATTGTATGGACCTGACAGATTCATGCTGCCTTTTTGTTACCAGATAATCATGTTGTTGATCCTACACCTTCAAAGTCTCTCTCCCCTTAAGATCATGTGCTTTAATAGTCAATATTTGCTTTAAGTCTCACCTTTCTTTCCTGCTCATAGTCAATATTTTTATTAATGTCTGCAAACATATCCTGCTTTAATATCGATTGCAAAGGGTCAGACATGTTTATAAACACTGCCATATTCATGGTTGAGCCTGATATTTTAGTGTCTCCTTATCTTCCCTTAACCAAATTTTTTTCCTGTATGAAATAATCATGCTCCCAAAACTTCTTGAACTATTCCTATTCCTGTATGATTGTATGGACCTGACAGATTCATGCTGCCTTTTTGTTACCAGAAGATCATGTGCTTTAATAGTCAATATTTGCTTTAAGTCTCACCTTTCTTTCCTGCGCATAGTCAATATTTGTATTAATGTCTGCAAACATATCCTGCTTTAATATCGATTGCAAAGGGTCACACATGTTTATAAACACTGCCATATTCATGGTTGAGCCTGATATTTTAGTCTCTCCTTATCTGCCCTTAACCAAATTTTTTTCCTGTATGAAATAATCATGCTCCCAAAACTTCTTGAACTATTCCTATTCCTGTATGATTGTATGGACCTGACAGATTCATGCTGCCTTTTTGTAACCAGATAATCATGTGCTTCAATAGTCAATATTTGCTTTAAGTCTCACCTTTCTTTCCTGCTCATAGTCAATATTTGTATTAATGTCTGCAAACATATCCTGCTTTAATATCGATTGCAAAGGGTCACACATGTTTATAAACACTTCCATATTCATGGTTGAGCCTGATATTTTAGTGTCTCCTTATCTGCCCTTAACCAAATTTTTTTCCTGTATGAAATAATCATGCTCCCAAAACTTCTTGAACTATTCCTATTCATGTATGATTGTATGGACCTGACAGATTCATGCTGCCTTTTTGTTACCAGATAATCATGCTGTTGATCCTGCACCTTCAAAGTCTCCCCTTAAGATCATGTGCTTTCAGGTGGACCTGATTTAAGTCTCATGCTACACTTCAAAGTCTCCCCCAAAGAGCTTCCTTCCTTCATTTATAAGTACTTTTCATATACTGTCCTCAAAGTTCTTTACCTAAATAGGAGTGCTTCTCCAAATTTTGATTCAATTGATATACTTGAAGAAGCCTTTGTAACCTTTTGAATAAGCCTTTGTAACCTTTTGTAAATACACATGTTTTGAAATTTTTTGAGGAGTAACTCAAAGCATGCATATATACAAAATGAAGTGGCTACTTTCTTCATATTCCATGAGGGACTATTGTTCTTCCTAAATACTATTCATTTCATGTACCTCTGAATTATTTCAAGTGAAATTAAATGACTTGAAATTAAATTTCCTAAAGCCTATTGAAATTTCTCCTTCAAAATAAGGATGCACTCCCATTTGATTCTCACGGATAGGTTGTAATCATAAGGCTCTCGCTAAAGAGTGGACCTTCGCAAAATCTTGTGACGTCTTGTCACAAACAAAACCATCAAATTAAAAACACATCATTTTTCTCCTTCAAATAAAAAACAAATTCACATCATGTGAATATGTGAATAACGTGTTTGTGCTCATTTAGATATTTTCATTAATTGGTTTTCTTTAATTGCAATCATTTCCATAGGTTAATTTCCATTTTTGATTGAGAGTTTTAATTGCTTAGCATATATTGTGCAAGTGTACTTTAGAAGTATAAGAACTTGGATTGACATTTAATGGAAGTAATTTATCTCACAATTAATTTACCCATTAGGATGCTTTGACCTAGTAACTTGAGAGATGAAAAAGATCCTATCACATTAACGTGAGGATCCATTTTCACAATGAACATTAGGAAAAGACAATATGCATTGCAGTTTGTAATATAGTCAACTAGTAGACTATTCAATTATTAACAAAGTTGATGAAAGAATGCAAGGAATTTAAGGTTGCATTTCAATTTTGAAAATTTTCTACAATAATTTTTGTAGGATAATTTGTTATACAATATCATTATCATAGTTTACTTTTATTTTTATTTTTATAATAAAAATACTCATACTCGTAATTTCAATTATATGGTTGGTTGTATTGAACACAAATTAATTTTGATTATATATTTGGTTATATTTTCCAAGTATATTTATTCTTGTTGGACTAATTATTTTTAGGATCTCACACACACACACACACACACACACATGTTAATGCAAGTTTCCATAGTTATTTATAATTTTTATTTTAGAAAGAACCTTCAACCAAAAATACCCCTAAGGTTAGTCCCTCGTGTGCCCTTTGAGACACATTAGGTCATCCCACCAATTCATGCCCCATGCTTCATGAGTTGAAGGGTATCCTTCATACCCTTCAACTATTGGTGCTTAACTATTTCTTAAGCACCCCCATTTCTCCCCAATCCATCATGTGATGTTGCCACCTCATCACGTAATAAGGGTTTAAGAACCAACGACCTCTTGTCTATTTATGTGAAACACAAACATTAAACACAACATTGTCTCAATCTCTGACGATATCAAGATGTGTTGGTCACCATACATCATGCCTCAATAGTAGCACCACCACTTACACCAACCTCATATGTTGATGATTCCTCTTCCACCATTTATTATGTCACGAACTCGGTTAATTAGTATATGGCATGCCCTTGAGTGCTCTATGTTAAAGACAATCATCTCATCTATATGTGTCCTTTACTCATCAAATACCATCATCACTGCATGCATCAAGTGACATATCCCCCTCATCAAGATCCCAATCCGCCTAATTTTGGATGCTCCTCATACACTAAGTACCTTGACCATATCAATGGAGTGCCCAACTCCTAGCATGGTTCCCACCACACCAACACAACTATTGGAGATTCAAACGAACTCACCACTTAGAAAATGATAAGAAATTATTTCACCCCCTTTACTAAAAATACATAGAAAGAATTTAACATATAATCTACTTGTTATAAAAGAGTTATCCTATAGAGTTATTCTATGAAGATTAACTACCTCAAGAACTATTTTTTTGCGTAGGGAAAGAGACACATTCCCATGTTTGAGCATGAAAACGTTCTTTGATATTGTTAATGCCTGTAGTGTTTACTTCTACAAGTTCTATAGGCAGAGTCTGTAAAGGGCCAGGTAGCCTCTGGATCTCATCTTTTATGAAAGGTGACATATCTAGTAAATGCCCCTGCAGTCAATCTCCGGAATGGATCTAAATAGAAGTTCTTCATTTTTTAATATTCGTAAAACACAACAACTTTAAGGTAAACTATGTACATGTTCCATTCATCATGAACACAAACCTCACAAGCCTCCTTGGCTTTGGAGCATTTTCCATGTTTTCCATAACCAAGACTCAAATAATTAGGCCCTTCTGGAAGAACATTTGGCTCAACTATGCCTTGTACATGCTTGTGTTGTTGAAGCTTGGTTACCTTGACCATATCAATGGAATGCCCAAATCCTAGCATGGTTCCCACCACACCAACACAACTATTGGAGATTCAAACGACCTCACCACTTAGAAAATGATAAGAAATTATTTCACCCCCTTGTACTAGAACAATACATAGAAAGAATAACATAATTAATAGAAGAGATAAAAATATGAATTAGAGAAAGGCATGGATCACATATTAAAGGAAATGTAAGCCAACCTAGGAAGAAACCAACTCTTCGCTCCCACTTCAAATAATTTTTAAGAGTAAACAATGAAAACAACAAATTGATCTATGTACCAGATGTACAACATTCAACCATACCTATATAAAGAGTGTACAATGAAATTAATGTTGGTTTACTTCAACACTTGGAAATTATCTTGTTTCTATCCCATTTGTGGAAGTTATGCAAATATGAAATAAAGATATGAGGTTAAGAAGTTCTTAAAATTTGATGAAGTAGATGACCCTACTTTTGAGGATTATCCTATAGAGTTATAAAAGATGAATCAAGGGAATAAAAATGTAATTCATAAACATTTTCATATATTCCTACTAATAAATAAAATATTATTACACAACTATATGCTAGATTTAGGAGAAACAACTGATGTAATTCCTTTGAAAGTGATGAAATAATTAGGCCTTACAACAACTAGGGAATATAGAAATGTATGTGCTATGGATCCTATGAAAATCGGGATGGGTAGAGTAATAAATACACATGTTTTGAAATTTTTTGAGGAGTAACTCAAAGCATGCATATATACAAAATGAAGTGGCTACTTTCTTCATATTCCATGAGGAACTATTGTTCTTCCTAAATACTATTCATATCATGTACCTCTGAATTATTTCTAGTGAAATTAAATGACTTGAAATTAAATTTCCTAAAGCCTATTGAAATTTCTCCTTCAAAATAAGGATGCACTCCCATTTGATTCTCACAGATAGGTTGTAATCGTGAGGCTCTCGCTCAAGAGTGGACCTTCGCAAAATCTTGTGACGTCTTGTCACGAACAAAACCATCAAACTGAAAACACATCATTTTCTCCTTCAAAGAAAAAAAAATTCACATCATGTGAATATGTCCATGTACTCTTACATATTGGTGTACAAAACCATCAACCAAACAAGTTGACAAAACATGCCTCTTCAAACAACTGACTCTAAAGACAAATAATAGAGCTCATGTACTTTCAACATCTTGCTTCATGCAACATGCACTGGATACTTTGAATTTGCAAAGAAATTAATGAAACATCAAAATACATGCTAGGCCTTTATTGGATAAGAAATCTAACCATTTGTTAGCAAACCATTTCAATGGCGCTTCTTTTTCTTTCAAGTATGTTGAATTTAGTTTTTAGTTATATTTTTAATTTTGGAGAAAATAACTATTTATTTCATGTGTAATTAGATTAGTGATTTCATGTGTTAGGGTTGTGGATTCAGGCAATGAAACAACACCATTATATTTCAAATTTAAAAATGATGGTTTGAGTCCTAGGTAGCTTAGAATCCTACTTGTTTTCAAAATAAGGATGCACTCCCATTTGATTCTCATGGATAGGTTGTAATCATGAGGCTCTCGCTAAAGAGTGGACCTACGCAAAATCTTGTGACGTCTTGTCACAAGCAAAACCATCAAACTGAAAACACGTCATTTTTCTCCTTCAAAGAAAAAAAAAATTCACATCATGTCAATATGTCCATGTACTCTTACATATTGGTGTACAAAACCATCAACCAAACACAAGTTTACAAAACATGCCTCTTCAAACAACTGACTCTTAGCTCAAATAATAGAGCTCATGTACTTTCAACATCTTGCTTCATGCAACATGCACCATACTTTGAATTTGCAAAGAAATTCATGAAACATCAAAATACATGCTACGCCTTAATTGGATAAGAAATCTTTAACCATTTGTCAGCAAACCATTTCAATGGCGCTTCTTTTTCTTTCAACTATGTTGAATTTAGTTTTTAGTTATATTTTTAATGTTGGAGAAAATAACTATTTATTTCATGTGTAATTAGATTAGTGATTTCATGTGTTAGGGTTGTGAATTCAGGCATTGAAACAACACCATTATATTTCAAATTTAAAAATGATGGTTTGAGTCCTAGGTAGCTTAGAATCCTACTTGTTTTCAAAATAAGGATGCACTCCCATTTGATTCTCACGGATAGGTTGTAATCATGAGGCTCTTGCTAAAGAGTGGACCTATGTAAAATCTTGTGACGTCTTGTCACAAGAAAAACCATCAAACTGAAAACACGTCATTTTTCTCCTTCAAAGAAAAAAAAAATTCACATCATGTGAATATGTCCATGTACTCTTACATATTGGTGTACAAAACCATCAACCAAACACAAGTTGACAAAACATGCCTCTTCAAACAACTGACTCTTAAGTCAAATAATAGAGCTCATGTACTTTCAACATCTTCCTTCATGCAACATGCACCATACTTTGAATTTGCAAAGAAATTAATGAAACATCAAAATACATGCTAGGCCTTAATTGGATAAGAAATCTAACCATTTGTCAGCAAACCATTTCAATGGCGCTTCTTTTTCTTTCAACTATGTTGAATTTAGTTTTTAGTTATATTTTTAATTTTGGAGAAAATAACTATATTTATTTCATATGTAATTAGATTAGTGATTTCATGTGTTAGGGTTGTGGATTCAGGCATTGAAACAACACCATTATATTTCAAATTTAAAAATGATGGTTTGAGTCCTAGGTAGCTTAGAATCCTACTTGTTTTCAAAATGAGGATGCACTCCCATTTGATTCTCACGGATAGGTTGTAATCATGAGGCTCTCGCTAAAGAGTGGACCTTCGCAAAATCTTGTGACGTCTTGTCACAAACAAAACCATCGAATTGAAAACACATCATTTTTCTCCTTCAAAGAAAAAAAAAATTCACATCATGTGAATATGTCCACGTACTCTTACATATTGGTGTACAGAACCATCAACCAAACACAAGTTGACAAAACATGCCTTTTCAAACAACTGACTCTTAAGTCAAATAATAGAGCTCATGTACAAATTTCCATATTTGTTGCATTTATGTGTGTCTAACATAACTCTACTTTCAACATCTTGCTTCATGCAACATGCACCATAATTTGAATTTGCAAAGACCCAGGAATTCTCCACCCCCCATTAAAATGACCTTACAAGTCGATTCTTTTAGTTTTTTTCACTCTATAAGCATCAACGTACGATTATGCATGATGGAGAATCTCTAGCGCTTTCCCTTGTTAATATATTTAACAAGGGAAAGCGCTAGATATTCTCCATCATGCATAATCGTACGTTGGATTTGGTGATAATTGTCTCCATATTTTGGCTTTCTGACTCGCAAAACATAATTATTTTAGAAGGGAGGGAAGGAGGGATGATCACATTGACTTGCTTGATGACCTGTCTATGAAGATTAACTACCTCAAGAACTATTTTTTTGCGTAGGGAAAGAGACACATTCCCATGTCTCAGCATGAAAACGTTCTTTGATATTGTTAATGCCTCTAGTGTTTACTTCTACAAGTTCTATAGGCAGAGTCTGTAAAGGGCCAGGTAGCCTCTGGATCTCATCTTTTATGAAAGGTGACATATCTAGTAAATGCCCCTGCAGTCAATCTCTGGAATGGATATAAATAGAAGTTCTGAACATTTTAATATCCGTAAAACACAACAACTTTAAAGTAAACTATGTACATGTTCCATTCATCATGAACACAAACCTCACAAGCCTCCTTGGCTTTGGAGCATTTTCCATATTTTCCATAACCAAGACCCAAATAATTAGGCCCTTCTTGAAGAACATTTGGCTCAATTATGCCTTGTACATGCTTGCCTTTAAAACCCTTTACTTTCATAGCACATTTTCATCAAAAATTTGGACCTTGTTCCTCTAATGTCTCTAATGTCTCTCAAAAGCATGTACACATTCATTTTCAGAGGAAATTGAAGGTACTCTAATGTCTCTAATGTCTCTCAAAAGCACGTACACATTCATTTTCAGAGGAAATTGAAGGTAGAAACCAATCTAGCTAATTCTTCTAACTAACCTTGACTAAAATGAGCTAAATTGTACTTTGATACGAAATTTATTTAAATTGTCCACCCCACATTAGGCACCAATGATTATAACCTTTAATGGGCTAGCACTGGTTTGTAATCATCATCTCAAAATGACCTAGTAGATGAAAAATTATCATGTTTGTAATCATCATTTCACACCATCTACATATGACCCTTCTACACATTATATGATTGAATTTATGGTAGGTCATCGCTTCTATCTAAACCATGATTGATTGTGACATTAGGTGAATAAAGGAAATTTGATAAGGAAGGGATCAGTATAAGTTTTTCCTCCTCCACGCACTCCATATCCAGTGATTGCCTATTTTTTTCTCTTCCAACATTTTATTTTGGAAATTCATTTTGGTAGTTAATTCTACTAATAGTCACAACACACTTGGAAGTCAAAGAAATTGTTATATACACTACTAAACTCAATTAACATTGTTTGTTATTGGACTTTACAATAATAAAAAAACGTAGAGTTCATTAATGTAGTAGTGTATATGATAATTATATGTATAGTGGTGTGGCTACCGATAAAATTAGCTGCTAATGAATTTCGAGAATAGAAAGTTGGAAGTGGAAAATTGAGAAATCACTACCTACGGGGCGGATGGAGGAGGACAAGCTAGAAACTATCTTCTGCTTATAAATTGTATTTTATTCACCTGTTGTCACAATCATTCATGGGATAGGTAGAGAGGATGACATTTCAAAAATTCATGCATATAATATGTAGAAGGGGTCATGTATGCGATGGTGTGAAGTGATGATGATGGACATGGTAAATTTTCATGTGCCAAGTCATTTTTAGATGATGATGACAAACCAATATTAGCCATTTTAAGGTTATAATCATTAACAAGAAATATGGGTAAGGAAATTCAAAGTGCCAAATTCTAAGGAACAAGCCATATTTGCTCCTCAAAAACTTTATTTGATATATTCTTAAAAAACCAAGTACAAATTTTAGTAATCCTAGAATCATGCTTTACATAAGGTAAAATTGGGGAACTCATGACTTGTACTATAGATAAAAAAAACATTTACACTTGCCAAAAAATATATGATAAAAATTGACAAACTACATACCCTTGAGCTCAAGGGGATATAATCATTCTTGCGTTCCATATAGATAATGAAAATGATTGTTCTAAGTCTCATGTTGCTTCTCATGTTATTTTATAAACCTTGGTTGGAAAGAAAAATAGGAGGGCAGAAATGTAAGAAATATAGAACATACTGGATTTAACAGCCCCAAACTGGATTTTACTTCGAGGTATTGATTTTTTGAAATATATTTTGTGAATGTTGACCAATAGATATATATCATGGAGGATGAAAGACGAAGATCAGCCGAATCCCATATGGAGGCTCAGGGATTGGAGGATGTTCACGGTATTTAAATATAATCTTAAATCTCCATACATGTGTGTACGTATGGAATTGATTTTTTTATTAACTTTGTGAGTGAAATTAGTTGTTAATAAGTTTCATATTTTAATTTTTAGGAGGCAAGAGGAGAAGGCTTTCTACTCCATCCATGGAGCGTGGCCAAGGTTCAACCGGTCGAGGTATGAGTGGTAGCAGGTTGCGGGAAGGGGGTGATATTTATTCCCCCGAAGGCCAATCAATGGCTGCTGGTTCTCAACAGGGTCACTGTGGGTCTGGTTCTCAGCAGCGTCATTCTGGGGTTGGTTCTCAGCAGGGTCATGTTGGAGATGATGTTAACCAACAACATCAAGGTTGCCATCAATTTCAATATTTTTTCATTAAATTTTTACAACTTTTTTTACACCTGTTTTTTCTAATATATGAAATTTTATATATATATTGATGCAGAGGCTGAAAATGTTCGAGCCAGTGGTCAAAAAAGACGCAGGGCAGCGCGCTACATTGAAGAAGAAGGCTGTCAACCTAGCACAACTTATCCGGCTGAGATTACTGATATACCATGGAAAACGAACATGGCGGAATGCACCTTACAAAGGTGTCAAAGCCTTTATGCAAAATTGCAAAGAGATCTCCAGGATTTGTCTCTACCTACTGAGAGTAGACAAAGCCTAGAAATAGTTACACATTCATTGAGTGAAATGGTAAAAGTGTACAAAGATTTGGGGCCAACCACTGATTCGTTTGTAGAAGTGATGAGAAAGAGAAGAGAAACAGTGATAGGTCCCGATAAATGGCAAGACATAAAAAAAAAAGTTTCAAGAGCGCAGGCTAAGTCAATGTTTAATTATAAGGAAGGGCCAAAAAGAAAGATGTTGAAGGTGCAGTATTTCAAGCACCCAGACAAAGCAAAATATTTGTATAGTCGACATCTTGCGGCCTTTGGAAGGCTTCCATGGAAGGATGAGGTTCCTCTTTATTTTGCACAAATGTTTTATGCAGAATTTTTTTTGGATATGAAACCAGACTACAATGACCTTCCTTCAGAATTTTTTGGCCCGGGGAGAGGTCGATTATATCAACGTAAGGGCGCTAAGCGAGATGTGGAGTTGCCTCGCCCTGAGCCTCCATTGGTGAGTCGAACGTCTCGAGTCGAAACCTTGCGATCAGAGATGGATGCGACTTCTCAAATAAGTCGTGAAGCAAGAGATGTTATGATCGAAAATGTTCATAGCGGATTGAGTGGAGTTGATCTTGGCTTAAATCGACAAAGAGCACGTGAATATGCACGTGCCAATTTTGTTTATCATACATATGAGGAGATTTACAACATGAATGTTGAAGATCTCCGAACATACGCAATAAATTGTCGCAATGGTCTGCAAGACCTAATTTTTCGTGAGGAAGAGGGCACCGGAACGGTATGTGTTAGTGACCTTAGGGTTTGAAATTATATTTACATATACATGTGTACAATTTGTAATAAATACATGTTTATTTACACATGTATACATTTATTTGTATGTGTACATTAATCTAACAAAAATGTATGATTATATGTTAAAACACCATTTGCAGTTCTCAGGCATGATGCGTGATGAAAATGTTAATATTACGTTCGGGACCTTTGGCTCAAACGATGCAGCTGGGTCTGGCCATCATGATATGTTGGCACATGTATGTTAGTGTTTTTTAAGTGACTCTAAAATAAATAATTGTTTCCACCATGTACATGTATGTATATATATAATTCGATAAAATGTTTTAACAGGTACCGATTCCGTCTGATGTTTTTGGGATGCCGGTACCTTCTTCTTCTTTAGGAGATATACCTTCTACTTCATTGGGAGATGTACAAGTATGGACAATTTTTCACAAGTTCAAAATTTATGTTACCTCAAAAAGTTCCATTAAAAATTGAGATACATAGAGAGAGATCTATATTTTGAGTTATTTAAATTTTTTTGAATTTAGGTTCCTATAGAAGATTTTTTTAATCCGAGGACTTTAGCGACGGAGATAGGAACATCCACAACATTTGAAGAAGTTGTCTTTAGTTCTTTTTTTTAATATTATTGTTTAAATAAGTTTATATATGTAGACGTGCATTTTCATTTGAAAGTTTTTAATTTATATAAATTATTTATGTATATATATATATATTTATATTTAACTGTACATGTATATTGTACAGGTTACCACTGGAGATGTTTCTATGGCAGATCTTGTCCATCAAATGGAGAGGCAACCTTACGAGGTATTGCGTGATTTTTTTGTTATATTTTGTTTTTTAGATGAAGTTCTAGATATATATATTCTCATTCATTTTTAAAACTTCAAATTTTAATGTTCAAGTACATGTGCATTGTGTATGTAGGTTTTCTCTTTACAAGATAGCGAGTTAATCGAGACCCAGAGGCTAGATCCTCCATTTGATTGACAAGATATACAGTAGATTTTATTTTATTTCAAAATTTAGATGGTTTTAAAATTTGTTAAACTTGATACAGTTTGATACTTGAGTGAGATTTACAATTTTTGGACATATTTTATTACAATGTTTTTTGGACATATTTTTGGACATATATGTTAAATTTTTTTGTTGGATAGTTGAATTATAATTGGCATGGCATGTGATATTTAATGTTAAATGTTTTTGTTAGATAGTTGAATTATAATTGGCATGGCATGTGATATTTAATGTTGAATGTTTTTGTTAGATAGTTGAATTATAATTGGCATGACATTTGAAGTTTTTAAAACTACATGAATGATGGAATGTGAACCTACATTTGCACATGTGGTAAATTGAAATGTTACTTGTAACAAGACAATCCCCATTGATTTCATTACACTATATGTTGATTTCTGATTTGATATAATTGCATACATATGATGGTACATTACTTGTAAAGTCATTGGATTAATAACTTGTTCATTGATTTCAGTGTTATTTGGATGGTTTTAGTAGTTTTGGCATGTGAATGTGAAGTAATGTTGTCATTGAATTACATCTGACATGTGATATTTAATGTTAAATATTTTTGTTGGATAGTTGAATTATAATTGGCATGGCATGTGATATTTAATGTTGAATGTTTTTGTTGGATAGTTGAATTATAATTCTAATGGTATTTGAAGTTTTTAAAACTACATGAATGATAGAATGTGAACCTACATTTGCACATGTGGTAAATTGAAATGTTACTTGTAACAAAACAATCCGCATCGATTTCATTATGTAGTATATGTTGATTTCTGATTTGATATAATTGCATGTATGATGGTACATTACTTGTAAAGTCATTGGATTAATAGTGTTCATTGATTTCAGTGTGAGCGCAAAAAATTATTGACAATGTAGAATGATTTTTGTGTTATAATAATTAAACCTAATAATATTGGAGAGCAAGAGATACTTGAGGTATGGTGTTTACTACAAGAGTTTGAGCTAAATATTTAAATGGTTTATCTATCTTTCATAAAATAGTTTAAGATTGATCACAAGAATTAAGAGAATGTCTCGGTCCATCATTGGTATGGTCCATCATAGAATGATCATCCATGTCAATGACTCTTAAGTCTATCTTTCCAAACCATGACCCTACTCTCACATGTGTGCCTTTCATGACACTAGTCGTGTTGCTTTTATCCTCGAGTTGATTGCCTTGAAAGCACTCAACTCTTTCTCGATGCTAGCCTTGCTCTTTCTAAGAGATGAAGTTGTCTTTCGACTTAGGAAGCTATGTGTAGCCCCCGTGTCTATCAAAGCAGAGAACTTTTTCCCATGTACGGTTGTAGACATGAATCTCAAGTCCAAGGAACTTTCATCATCATTCCTCCTCCTTGTCTTGCGCCTTCCTTTCGCAATCTTCTTCAACATTTCCTCTTCCAATATGTTTTTCGAACTAGCCCTTGGCTTAAAAGTGCTTTTCACATATCTCTTCTCATGAAGCTCCATAGAACAATTTGATCCTGGGCCTGCTTCAATTGGTTCAAGCTCTTTCCTTTTCGAATTCTGTCTAATTGCTCCAATACGACATATATTGACTCCTTCCAAACGAAGTGCACCAATCCCCTTAGTGTGGTCGTCTTCTTTTCCAAGTGTGCCAAGACATGCATTTTCTTTCTTCAAACCAATAGGTTTTGGATCAAGAAAGTCCCTCTTGATCTTATCTTCCATGTTCTTGACTTTAGCCTGCAACGTGGTGCTTCTTTCCTTCAAGTGAGCCCTTTCCATAAAGAGTTTCTGAAGTCTTTGTTCACCTTGTCGTATCTCCATGTCAAGCTTTTCAATTTCAGCAGTTTGTCTAGAAAGTCCATCCTTGGAATTTCTTGCGTGAAAAACCATGTAGGTTGAACCAACGTTGGTCTAGTGCATTGGAATTCATTAAAGAATTGGTCATTGGCGCTGCTTCAAGCTAGGAGTGAGCATCGTCACCAACCTACATTGAATATTTTACACTCCCTATGGTGAATGATACTTTAAATTGATTGACAGTCTAAGACTTTCGAATTTTTCCGAATGCCAAATGATTTTACAAAGTTAGTATTTATAATATTCTAGTAGGTCATTCGGCGAAAAATTTTACCAAAAACTTGAAACGACTTTGGCGTGTGATATTTAATTTGTTAAATGTTTTTGTGGCATTGTTGAATTATAATTGGCATGGCTTAACAATGCTTTTCACATATCTCTTCTCATGAAGCTCCATAGAACAATTCGATCCCGGGTCTGCTTGAATTGGTTCAAGCTCTTTCCTTTTCGAATTCTGTCTAATCGCTCCAATACGACATATATTGACTCCTTCCAAACGAAGTGCACCAATCCTCTTAGTGTGGTCATCTTAGTGTGGCGTGTGATATTTAATTTGTTAAATGTTTTTGTTGGATTGTTGAATTATAATTGGCATGTGGCATGTGAAGTTTTTAAAACTCCAGTTTTTGATGGTTTCAATCTACATTTTGCATGTGATATTTAATGAAACTTTAAATGTTAAATGTTTTAATGATGCACAATATATAATCGAAAGGGTTTTAAGACTTAAAGTTTTGGATGGTTTCAATTTACAACTTAAAGTTTTGGATGGTTTCAACCTACATTTGCGCATATGGTAAATTGAAATTATGTTACTTGCAACAAGACAATCCCCATTGATTTCATTGTATATGTTGATTTCCAATTTGATATAATTGCATGTATGATGGTACATTACTTGTAAAGACATTGGATTAATAGTGTTCATTGATTTTACTTTAAGCGCAAAAAATTATTGATAATGTAGAACGATTTTTGTGTTATAATAATTAAACCTAATAATATTGGAGAGCATGAGAGATGAGGTATGGTGTTTACTACAAGAGTTCGAGCAGGGCATTCGGTGACAACTTTTACTAGAAACTTGAAACAAAGAGAATCTATCTTTGGCTAGGACATCATGTAAGATGCTCGACATAAACAGTAAAATTGTACTTAAAAGCCGAGATTCGGGCAAGTGGGGACAACCACTTGTTATCTCGTCCCTTGGAGGCTAAGCCATATGGGGACTGAATCTGACTTTACAAAATAAGTGAAATAATTTGTACAATATGGTCGGAGAACATATACAAAAACAATTAATATACAAGAACAATTAATTTCATTCTAGAATATATATATCCAATACATATTTAACATTTTTAATCAATGCACATGTATAGAAAAAACTATTTTCAGTGGAAACTAGAGCACGTGCTTGTACCCAAACAATTTGTAACATTTGCAAACCACAAATAACATAAGCAGTTCAATTTTTAGTTGAGTACCGAAAGGTTTAAAAGATAATAAATTGTTGTCCTGACACTTCACTCAAAAAAATTCTAATGGAATTCCATCCTCAATAATCCGTTCATGATCGGATTTTGACATTTTCCATTTCTTAATTTTTGATTTTGTCTTTGATTGAACTTCTATCAACTTTATGCGTGCTGCACACACCAAGTGACTATATTGACAACTTATGGAATCAGGTTCATAGTCTTCGAAGTAAACAAAGTATCCACTTTCACGAGTTTGTTTGAAAAATAACCTTTCAGTATAATAGACCCTTTGTCATACTGAAATCCGTGATCATTATAGTCTTGTAATAATTTCATTTTTTGTTCAGTGCAACGCATCAAATAATACTTCACATTTTCATCGTTGTCAATAGGTGCAATTACAGCAAAAACATCTCCTGCACAATAAAATAAATTTAACATTTAATTATGCATATTTAAATTTAAATTTGTAAATCTTTAAATCATTAAAAAGTAATTCAAATGTAACCTTCTCTAACAAGATCAAAAACTCGATCACCATCGGATGATATTGTAGTTTCCTCTGATTCCATTTCTTCAATCATTGCAACAAACATTTTTCCCTTTGTATTTAGCTCTGTATTTTTCCAATCGTTTACATACATTTTGTTTTCACAGACGTCATTGGATTTTGTGTTGTCTATGCAAACATCACAAAAACAAGAATATTTTCTTTTATCCAATGCAAACACATTTGTGGACAATTTTGTTTGAATTGAATGCAATTTTCGAGTCCCCTTTATTGTTCCAACTTCATTTCCAATTGATCTATTTACGTCTCCGATTCCAATATGCCAGAAAAACCTTTATATGGATAATTAGAAAAAGAATTTGTAAATATGATATCAAAATACAATTAAAAATAATCATTGCATGATAAATGTACAATGTTTAAAATTAGATTACCAATATAAATTAAATTGAATGTACCTTTGCACTTCTCGTGATGGGTTAATTTCATGGCTTAGAGCATTTTTGCACCATTAAACAACTTCTTCAGCGTTCGCAAGTCGGCGTGCAAAGTGGTTCATTTGATATCTTCGAAGTACTCGTTTTATGCATGCTCCTGCACCGTCATGTTCTCCTTTTCCATGGCCAGTCTCAAAGAAATTCCAACAATGTTTAATGAAGGTTTTCTTATGAAGACGACACAACCAAAAAAATGATCGTGCAGATTTGAATTGACCTGCGCATCCGTCTGACCATATCCAATGTTCATTGAATGTTATTCCACAATTTTTCAATGAATCATAATTTTTTCCAAAACAATGTTGTACAAAACATGTATCATGCGTACGATCGTCACTGATATAAAAATGATATTCTTTAATGATATGTCGATTTTCACTCGTGCTTTCTATATGATCGACATTTTGTTCAGCATGTCTATATAGAATATGGACGAGTATGGAGACTTGGTCAGAGTGATAGTATTCACTCTGAATTTCTTTTTGTGGAGCAAATGTGTAGTTTTCTGCAAAATCAATCACTGACAAAATGGTTCCTGGTGGAAAAACTTCACGAGATTTTTTGAATTGCAAGTCTTGCCATCGAGCTCTATGGGAATGCATGGTGTATTTGTAAATTTATGCTTCAAACTTTCTCAAAAAGTCTATTAGAAAAATTTCGTCTTCTCGTAATTCGATTCTTTTAACACTATCTGCACCTTGAATCGATGTACTGATATATTCATATCTCTTCCATTTCACTTTCATGTTGGACAATGATTGATCATTTATATCAATACAATATTTATTTTGAAATTTAGTCAAATTTCCACAATCATCGCATTTTTTACCACCAACACATTTCTTTTTGTAAAATAGTTCATCGCTTTCTCTTTCACATAGAATTTGAGATATGAATTCACGGATAGTGGAAGGAGGAGGTGAATCCTTCCATAATGTTCTACCGAAATCAAGGAATGTATCATAATATAACTCAAATTCCACATGATAACGGCAACAACAAGTGTCGCGTACGGTGATAGGTTTTACATACCATGGTTTCTGTTGAACAAAAGCACTGAGTGAAACTTGAATTTGACGATTCTCTTCTTTGAACTTGTTGAATAACTCTATTTGAGTGGTTTCCAAGAGATGTTTTTCATGTTCTTCGTATTGATTTCATGCTATTCTTCTTCGCATCACATGTCTTGCAGTGGGTGAAACACGCGAATTGTTCTTCCAATATTCATATATTATTTTTTTAACATCTTCTCCAAGTCTATCTTTGTATAGTTGCCTACAAATAGCTCTCCAACAAGCGAGTTCATCATTTACATCTATTTGCAGTCGAAATTTTCGATGTTTGTGCAGAGTTTTTCGCGAGGTTCCCAGTGCTCGTGCCATAGATGTTAGATTCAAACGATTTTCTTGAGTACTTGGTGAAACCATTGCCATTTGTATTCCTCTACGTATATTTGAAACATCTTTATCTCTAGATCTCTTAATTGACTCTATAGCACTACTCATGTTTTTTATCACCTCTTCTTTCATTTTTTTATCTTTGGTTGATTTTTGAATACCCAATAGTGTCGTCGCTTCTTTTAATTTCCTTGATGATAAGAGACCTTTCAAAATTTGAGCTTGAACTGTCACCTCAGTTTTGAAAAACATTTCCAAAATTTTCTCGACACGATATCGTATAATATAGTCATGTTTTTTATCTCCATATGTGTGAGTGTCGACATTTTCTAACATCTCATTATCGATAGTGATTTCATCTGTACATATTCGAAAAAATAGTACATATTCAATAAATAACTAAATTAATAAATATGTCAATAAATATTAGGAAATTTTTAAATATATCAATAGATCATAATATCTACATTTACATACCCGATTCAATTTCTGCTTGAGGTTGATTTTCTTCTTCAATATTTTGAGGAGTATCTCTGTCTGTTTACATTAAACAAAATATTTTTCAAACTAGTTCATCAAATAAAAATTAAGCTTCACATTCTACATTGGGAAAACTTTTAAAATATATCAATAGATCATAATATTTACATTTACATACCTACTTCAATTTCTGCTTGAGGTTGATTTTCTTCTTCAATATTTTGAGGAATATCTCTGTCTGTTTACATCAAACAAAATATTTTTCAAACTAGTTTATCAAATAAAAATTAAGCGTTACATTTTACATTAGGAAAATTTTAAATATATATCAATAGAGCATGTAATATTTACATTTACAAACGTGCTTCAATTTCTGCTTGAGGTTGATTTTCCTCTTCAATATTTGAGAGAGCTTCTAACTTTCTTTTGCGATATTGTCTCGTCTCTTCTCTACGTTCCTCGGGCTTTCTTTTTCGATCATATTTTCTCACACAAGTTCTTCGATTTCCCATGATAATAGGGTATGAGGTTTAAAAAATTTTCTTTAAAAAATTAGACAATAACTCAATTACAAACAATATCACAAAAGATTTAATTTAAAAAAATATTTTCTAAAAAATACGTAATCCAATCCAAAACACGTACATATCTCTAAGAAAAATCACACCGCCTCCAAGAAATGTCTTCCAAAAAAATTCTTTAAATCTAAAATGTGAAGAAAAATATTTGAACAAAAAAGCTCAAAAGATTTATTTCAACACAAAACACGTACATACCTCCAAGAAAAATCACGTCGCCTCCAAGAAAAATCACGTCGCCTCCAAAAATGTCTTCCAAAAAAGTTCTTTAAATTCAAACTTTGAACCTCCAAGGAAAATCACGCCGCTTCCAGAAAATGTCTTCCAAAAAAAAATTTTAAACCCAAACTTTGAAATTTTTTTTTTGAATTCAAACCAAGTTGTAAGATGAAATGAAGTGCGAAATGTGCGAAAATTGTGAATCATTTCGCGGCAGTTTATATTGACCGCGAAATATGTGTTTTGTAGGGGGCTCCACAAAAATTTCCGGCCGACGGAAAATTACACAATAGTTCGGCCGAACTTTTGATAATAAGTTCGGCCGAACTATTGTGACGTTAGTTTTAACTGCTCGTAAGCGGAAAACATAGTTCGGCCGAACTATTACTAATAGTTTGGCCGAACTAACGCGTCACAAATTACGCAGACCCAGGCTCTGAAAACGGTTCTGCAACTTTGGACTGATTAAACTCCATGAAAACTTGTTAATTAACTGTCGGAACCAAGACAAGCATTTTCAGAATTGAATCTACTTTTAGGAAATATAAATTTTATGGAATTTCGTAAACATTTATTAATTTTAATTATTTTTCTAATAAAATGAGTGCAAACAATTTTTGAGGGTCATCGTGATTCAGTGAAATCAAAATTTTGTGTCTCCCAAAATACATTGTAAAAAAAATTGAAAAAATTATGGGGCATTACATTGGTCCGTTGACTCTAATGGGTAGCTTTTATATTTTTAGTTTATAACTTATATGTTAAGAAATTTGTTGCCACGCGAAACATATCAAACATACACAGTTTTTCGTATTGGACCAGTTCAAAAAATTCTAGTAATTATGATATGCATCCATTGGCTTTGTAAATATGACGAAACCAAAGTAGACTCTGTCTAGATTGTTGTAACACATTTTGTTTTTTCAAAAACAAGAATTTTCAATGAATACAACGTTGCCACATAACATGACTACTTATGAATTCTTTGATTGTTAAGAAACACAGACTCAAAGAAACGCTAAGTTGACATATCAAATCCGTATAAAAAAATTTCAAAAAATAAGTAATAGAAAGCTAACAAAATTTCTCACAACTTTTATTTTTACCGCAAAATGAAATTCTACACGGAAAAATTGTTATAGTTTGCAGAAAGTTGAAGAACCCAAAAAAATGAAAAAAATTTCTCAAAAAAGGGCAAAAAGTGTAACCCAGCTTCACATTTTCACCGCATATGAATTAATATTTTAAACTCAAGAGATTAATAAACACTAAGAATTAATATTTTAACTCAAGAGATTAATAAACCCAAGGGGTTATTAAAATTATAAACCAAAAGAACTAATAAACCCAAGGGTTTAATATTACAAACCAAAGGAATTAGCGAACCCAAGGGATAAATATTAAATATATAAGGAATCAATAAGGCCAAGCGATCAATATTAAAAACACAAGAGATCAATAAACCCTAATAATAAATATTATGAACAAAAATATTATAATCCCCAATGTTATAAACTCTAAATATTAAACACAATATTATAAACCCTAATATTAAACCCAAATATTATAAACCTGATATTAGACCCTAATTATAAACCCTATATATTAGAATCTATATTATAACCCAACATATTAAGCCATATTGTAAATCATAATATTAATACCAAATATTATAAGCCCTATATATATTAAACGCTCAATATTATAAACTATAATATCAAACCCAATATCATAAGCCTTATTATTAAACCCAATAATATAAAACTAAACAATATAAGCCTTAATATTATACCCAAATTTTAAGAACCCTCATCTTATAAACCACAAATATTATAGACCCAAATGTTATAAATGTTGCAACACCCACATTAGGAAATGTGTTTCATACATGTTGATTAGTGTATATTACGCACACCAATAACTACAATAGCCAATGTTCCTGCATAATTTATAGTAAATACTATAAAAAATAATTTCTTTCTTTATAATATTAATATTTATCCCTTCGGTTCACCAATTCCTTTGGTTTATAATATTAAACCCTTGGCTTTATTAGTTATTTTGGTTTATAACATTAATAATCCCTTTGGTTTATTAATATCTTGAATTTAAATTATTAGTTCTTAGTGTTTATTCATTTCTTAGGTTTTGATTTTAAGATATTAATTATTAGAGTTTATTAATCTCTTGAGTTTTCTAATTCTTTGGTTTGGTAATACTGGGCATTAAATATTAGTCGTACATTTTAATATTAATGCATAGTCCAATGTCACATTATGAAAAACATTATCTCAATATGAAAATCAGCCATGGGTTACCATTGTTAAACATAGTTAGTCGTAGTCAATAAAGGTCTTCCATGGTCAAATGTCACATTCTGACAAAGATTGTCTCAATATAAAAATCAACCATGGTCATTCTTTAGCCAGCGTCGCATTGTGACAACAATTATCTCAATGTTTAAATCAAGCATGCTCAACCATGTTTATTTTACGGTTTATATTATTTATCTAAAGGTTTTTATATACTTAAGGTTTATAATATAGATCTCTTAGGTCTAATATTATTCGCTTGAGTTTATAATATTTATAATCATGTGAGTTTATCAAATCTTTTTGTTTAAGATATTAATTTGTAGACTTTATTAATCTCTTATTTATTTAATATTCATCCATTCACCTTATTGATCCATTAGGTTTTTGATATTTATCCCTTGGGTTCACCAATTCATTGGGTTTATAATATAAAACACTTGGACTTATTAGTTCTTTTCGTTTATAATATTAAACCACCCTTGCGTATTAAAATCTCTTGAGTTAAAAATATTAATTCTTAGGGTTTATTAATTTCTTAGATTTTTGAGTTAAAATTATTAATACTTAGGGTTAATTTATCTCTTGTGTTTTTAATATTGATCCCTTCGCCTTATTGATCCCTTAGGTCTTTAATATTTATCCCTTGGGTTCACCAATTCCGTTGGTTTGTAATATCAAACCCTTGTAGTTATTAGTTGTTTTTGTTTATAATATTAATAAACCCTTGGGCTTATAAATCTCTTGAGTTTAAAATATTATATCTTAGGGTTTATTAATCTCTTGAGTTTAAAATATTAATTATTAGAGTTTATTAATTTCTTGGTTTATAATATTAATATTTATCCCTTGGGTTTATTACTCCTTTTGGTTTATAATATTAATAATGTCTTGGGTTTATTAATCTATTTAATTTAAAATATTAATTATTAGGGTTTAGTAATTTCTTAAGTTTTTGAGTTTAAAATTTTTATTCTTAGGGTTTATTACTATTCTTTTGTTTTTAATATTGATCCATTGGCCATATTGATCCCGTAGGTTTTTTATAATTATCCTTTGGTTCTCTGATTCCTTTGATTGATAATATTAAACCCTTGCGTTTATTAATTCTTTCGGTTCATAATATTAATAATCCCTTGGGTTTATTAATCTTTTGATTTTTAATATTATGATTTACATTATGGCATAATATGTTGGGTTATAATATAGATTCTGATATATAAGGTTTAGAATTAGGGTTGAATATTGAGTTTATAATATTTTGGTTTAATATTAGGTTTTATAATATTTTGTTTAATATTAGAGTTTATAAAAACACGGATTACAATATTTTGGTTCATAATATTGATTCTTAGGTTTTATTATCACTTCTCTTTTAATATTGATCCCTTGCCATTATTGATCCCTTAGGTCTTGAATATTTATCCATTGGGTTAACCAATTTATTTGGTTTGTAATATTAAACACTTGGGGTTTATTAGTTATTTTGGTTTATAATAGTAATAACCCATTGATTTTATTAATCTCTCAAGTATAAAATATTAATTCTTAGGGCTTATTAATTTCTTGAGTTTAAAATATTAATTCTTATGATCTATTAATTTATTGGTTGATAATATTAATATTTATCCCTTGGGTTCACCAATTCCTATGGTTTATAATATTAAACTCTTGGGTTTATTAGTTCTTTTGGTTTATAATATTAATAATCCATTCGGTTTATTAATCTCTAGTTTAAATTATTAATTCTTAGACTTTGAATTTGAGATATTAATTCTTAGAGTTTATTATTCCCTTGAGTTTTCTAATCCTTTGGGTTGGTAATATTAGGTGCTAAATATTAGTGATACACTTTAATATTAATGCATGGTCCAACGTCACATTATGAAAAACATTGTCTCAATATGAAAATCAGCAATGGGCTACCATTTTTAATCATAGTTAGTTGTAGTCCATCAAGGTCTTCCATGGTCAAATGTCACATTGTGACAAACATTGTCTCAATATGAAAATCAACCATGGAAAACCATGGTCATTCTTCGTCCAACATCGCATTGTGACAACAATTGTCTCAATGTTTAAATCAAGCATGCTCAATCGTGTTTATTTTACAGTTTATAATATTTATCTAAAGGTTTTTATATACTTGAGGTTTATAATATTAATCTCTTAGGTTTAATATTTCCCTCTTGAGTTTATAATATTCATAATCATGTGATTTTATCAAACCTTTTTGTTTAAGATACTAATTTGTAGGCTTCATTAATATCTTCATTTTTTCATATTGATCCCTTCACCTTATTGATCCCTTAGGCTTTTAATATGTATCCCTTGGGTTCACCAATTAATTGGGTAAACCCTTGGGTTTATTAGTTCTTTTCATTTATAATATGACCCCACTCTTCGGTCTTAAAATCTCTTGAGTTAAAAATATTAATTCTTAGGGTTTATTAATTTCTTAGGTTTTTGAGTTAAAAATATTAATTCTTATGGTTTATTAATCTCTTGTGTTTTTAATATTGACCACCTGGCCTTATTTATCACTTAGGTCTTTAATATTTATCCTTTGGGTTCACCAATTCCTTTGGTTTGTAATATCAAACCCTTGGGTTTATTAGTCATTTTTGTTTATAATATTAATAACCCCTTGGGTTTATTAATCTCTTGAGTTTAAAATATTAATTCTTAGAGTTTATTAATCTCCTCAATTTAAAATATTGCTTATTAGTGCTTATTAATTTCTTGGTTTATAATATTAATATGTATACCTTGGGTTCACCAATTAGTTTGGTTTATAATATTAAACCCTTGGGTTTATTACTTCTTTTGGTTTATAATATTAATAATTTCTTGGGTTTATTAATCTACTTAATTTAAAATATTATTTATGAGGGTTTGTTAATTTATTATGTTTTTTAGTTTAAAAACTTTATAGTTAGTGTTTATTAATATTTTGTGTTTTTAATATTGATCCCGTAGGTTTTTAATATTTATCCCTTGGGTTCATCGATTCCTTTGGTTTATAATATTAATCCCATGATCTTATTGGTTCTTTTGGTTTGTAATATTAATAATCTCTTTGTTTTATTAACCTTCTGAGCTTAAAATATTGATTATTATGGTTTATTAATATCCTAGGTTTTTGAGTTTAAAATATTAATTCTTAGGGTTTATTAATTTCGTGTATTTTTAATATTAATCCCTTGGGGTTATTGATCCCTTGGGTTTTTAATATCATTCCATTGGGTATATTAATTATTTGGTTTTTTAATTCATTGGGTTTATAATATTAAATATCCCTAAAGTTGATTTTTCTCTTCGGTTTATCATATTAATAATCAGGTGAGTTTATCATTGATTTGTATTTAAAATATTAATTCCTAGGCTTTATTAATCTCTTCTCTTTTTAATATGGACCCCTTGGGCTTATTGATGTGTTAGATTTTTAATATTTTTCCCTTGGGTTTACCAATTCTTTGAGTTTATAATATTAGATGCTTGGGCTTATTAGTTCCTTTGGCTTATAATATTAATAATCCCTTGGTATATTGGTAAGAGAAATTATAAATAGTAATAAAATACTAGTATTATGTTATATTTTAATTTTAGTATAGTTTGAGTTATAACTATTAATGACTGAAATTTTTTAATAATATTTTATTATCAAATAATAAAATATTATATATATATATATATATATATATATATATAGGTTTAATATATAGTATGAATATAGTTTATATTATTAATATATTACAAGTAGATATATAAAATATATTGGTAATTATATTCATCAATATATAATGATTATTTTGGTAAAATACATGTGGTGGGTGGTGGATATAGGCCTATCAGCATATATCAAACACATTAGTAATTGTGGTTGTAAATCTATTTCATATATGCCTATCGGCGTATATCAACCACATTGGTAAATGTTATTGTGCTAGTTAATGATCAATTAATGCTTTATGAAAAGAAAATAATTCATAATAAAAAGAACTCATGCTAGTTTTCTTAGCAAATATAATATGTAAATACTTATAGATAAAGATTATTATTATGTTAACTTTTTAGAAAGAAAAAAAAATCTTTTTGCGTAAGTACAAGATAAAATAAGTAAATTTGATTGTTTATATATATATATATATATATATATATATATATATATATATATATATGTAAGAAAATATAAGATGTTTCTTATTTTTTAAAAGGAATTTCGTACATGTGTATGAAATGATAAGGAAATCTAAGTTATTTTCTTGAAAATGAATATAGATTAAAGAGGGTATCTCTTCAAGATATTTTATGGCATGAGAGATAATTTAATGAGTTTTTCTCATAATATTTTATTTGGGAAATATTATTTTGTTTTATATATGTTGTTCTTACCTTAAAATAATAACCTCTTGAAAATATGACATGGCTAGATGAATTGTGTCAACTTCTTGATTAAGGCATATTAAAGGTTATTTTAAGTTTGTTAGTGTTCCCTAGTTTTCATGCATAAAAGAGGATATATATGGTAATTTCTTGGAAGGGAAGCATGAGAAACATACATGTAGAAATACAAAGAAACAAGGCTATATTTTTTTTTTTTTTTTGAAGAAGTATGTATTTGTTTACATGAAAATAATGGCTAAATGGTGGTAGAATTATATAGAAGGGAATATATGTTGTGCATACTAAGTCAGTGGTATTATGATAATCTCTTGCATGCATAAAGAATAGTCATTATGTTAGAGAGTTATATTCTTTGCATGGATAAAAGACCTATTGAGCTATATTTATTTTGAAAAGCTACATGTCACTTTCTATATATATATAAATATTAGTTTAATATATAGTATCCATGTAGTTAATATTATTAATATATATTAAGTAGATATATAAAATATATTGGTAATTATATTGATAAATATATAATGATTATTTCGGTAAAATAAATGTGGTGGGTGGTCGATATATTGTGCTAGTTAAGCCGGTAGGCGTCACTTGTTGGAATTCACTACTTTAATGATTTTTCTAATTTTTTTTTTTATCTTATGGTCTAAATTGAAAGATGCTAGAGTATCTCCTAGTCGCCACTATATCAATGAATGAAAATCAAACTCATAACTTCTTTTCATATCTAAATCATATGTTTAAACCTTGATTAAAATAATTTTTTACCAAATCATGATTAAAATTTTACTGCGTCTTTTATTTCTCACCATGTGTCAAACCAGGAGGTAACTACGCAAATCAGAATGTTTATTAAATGAAGAATGTGCATGTATTTATACATGGAGGTGAGGCTATTGGGATTCATCTCCCAATGACTCTCCTCCTTCCTTATATCCTAATATTATTTATTATACAATATTACATATCCACACCCAACCCATAGGATTAGGTGTCAACATTCCCCCCTTTAATCGGAAGGGATGTTGGTGAGCCCAAGCATCGATCTGAACTTTTCAAACTTTTCTCTGCCAAGCGCTTTGGTGAAGATATCAGCAGTTTTCTCATTTGTGGAACAATGATGTATACGGATGGTTTTGGCCTGAACATGATGTCGAATTAGATGATATTTTGTATCGATGTGCTTTGTTCGATCATGGAACTTTGGGTTCTTGGCCAAATTTATTGCAGAAGTGTTGTCGATCATGAGTGGTGTGGAATACATTTGTTTCATCTGCAAATATTCTAGGAATTTTCGGAGCCACACAATTTCCTTTGTTGCTTTAGCTGCTACCACATATTCTGCCTCGGTCGTGGAATCTGCTGGAACTGACTGTTTGCGTGATTTCCATGAGACAGCTCCTGATCCAAGACTCATGGTGTAACCTGTAGTAGACACCCCTATTTCTTTGTCGCCATCAAAGTCTGAATCAGCGTATCCGATCAAGCTAAAGTCGCCTACCTGTATATATTTGAGTCCAAAGTATTGAGTCCCCTTCAAGTACCTTAACACTCTTTTTGCAGCAGACCAATTTCCTTCACAAGGTTTTTGCATGAAACTTGAGAGGATTCCAACAACAAATGAAATTTCAGGTCTGGTGGTGGTCAGGTAGATAAGACTTCCTATAAGTTGTCTATACTTAGTTTCATCCTCGAATTCCTTCCCTTCAATAGATGTGAGCTTAAATTTTTGTTCCATTGGAGTGGTTAATGGATTGCATTCATCCATGCCAAACTTGTTCAAGAGATCTCTAATGTAATTCTTTTGAGAAAGAAATATAAATTTAGGATGTTGAATTACTTCAATACCCAGATAGTAATGAACATGACCCAAATCAGTCGTTTCAAAATATTTCTTCAATTCTTTCTTCATGGATGCAATATAACTCTCATTGTTCCCTGTTATCAAAAGATCATCTACATACACCACAAGATATACAATTGTTTTTCCAAATTTATTAACAAAGAAAGTTGCATCATCAAGATCAAAATGTTTGAAGTCAAGTTTCAGAAGATGCTCGGTTAATTTCTCATACCAGGCTCGTGGTGCTTTCTTGAGGCCATACAAGGATTTTATAAGCTTCCAAACTTTGTGTTCTTGACCCTTTACAACAAATCCTTCTGGATGGGACATATAAACTTTCTCTTTTAGATATCCATTCAAAAATGTGGTTTTTACATCCATATGATGGACTTTCCATCCATTCTGAGCAACTAGGGCAAAGAGAGTCCGGATGGTGGTCCATTTTGCTGTGGGAGCAAACGTTTCTTCATAGTCGATTCCTTCTTTTTGTGCAAAATCTTTTGCCACAAGCCTGGCCTTGTGCTTGTCAAGTGAGCCATTTGCTTTATACTTGTTCTTGTAGATCCACTTACAACCAATTGGTTTTGTTCCCAAAGGCGGATCAACCAGCTTCCAAGTTCCATTCTTTATCAAGGCATCATACTCCTTTTTCATCGCTTCTTTCCATTCATCATGAGAAGAAGCTTCTTTGAAGGAATTTGGTTCATGATCTGTAGACAAACTCAATTCACAGTTATAAGAAATATCCATATCAACAGGTGAATCAGAATTATCTACATCACCTTCGATTTGTTTAGTGGAACTTCTTGTTCCCGTTCTTCCAACCTCATCAGGATGAACATTCTCCGGTGTCTTTGTCAGCCATTTGGGAGGACCTTTCTGAGATGGCCCAGGCTGCTCATTTGACTGAGTTGGGATTAATTCAAGATTCAATCTCCCAATTCTTTCAATCACATCATTCAATGTGTCATCCGTGGTTGTTTCTTCATGTGGGGGAGAGAGTGCTTCAGGACATGATTCCACAGTTTGATTCAATATCGGAATCCCCCCTTCAAGATGTGGAATCTGATTATCAAATTCTTGGAAAGACTTTGCATGTGTGAATCTATCCAGGCGATCAAGTTGCCGCTCAACAACCTTGTCACTCTTGGAAGATTCAAGGAATATGACATCTCTTGCTATTACAAAATTCTTATTTGATTAATCATAGAGACGATATCCTTTGGAGGTATTGGAGTACCCCAAGAAGATACATTTTCTACTTCTAGCACCAAGTTTGGTCCTTTTACCCTTGGGTATCAAGGCATAACAGGTGGACTCAAAGACCCTGAAATGCTTTACCGAAGGAAAGTGGCCATGCCACATTTCAAAAGGAGTTTTGTTTCTAATTGAACTTGAAGAACACCTATTCTTTATGTAAACAACACATAGAACCGCATCAGACCAAAACATCAATTTTAAATTCTTGAAAAATAACATGGATCGAACCATATTTTAAATAGTTTTGTTCATTCTTTCAGCTACACCGTTCTGTTGGGGATTATATGGCACAGTTGTTTGATGTTTTACTCCATGTTTACGAAGATAATTTTAAAATTTGTTTGAAGTGTATTCTTTTCCATTATCAGTACGTAGAGAGCCAATATGAGTTTGTGCACCATTTTCAATCCATGCATGAAAATTCTTGAATGTTTGAAAAGCATCAGACTTGTTCTTCAATAAGTAAATCCAACACATTCTGGTGTAGTCATCAATAAATTTCATCATGTATTTATTTCCATTTGCAGAAGCAATAGGCATAGGACCACATAAATATGAATGAACAAGCTCAAGTTTTCTATGTGCTCTGGAGTGTGAATCATGAAATGGTTGTTTTCTATGCTTTCATAGAATACAAGCATCACATTCCTTAGGTTTTCTAGGAATTGTAGGTAGTCCATTAACACCATTTTTCTTCAAAAAATGAAGGCTTTCATAGTTTAAGTGTCCAAATCTAGCATGCCATAAAAGACTTGATGGGAATGTACCTTCATCATGATGTGAAGTGAATGCAAAGTTTTGAGCATGAGCAGATGAACCTTTCAGCTTCAAGAGTCTCCCTTATTCTATTCCCTCCATGACAAGTGAGTGATATGATGCTTTTCTGACCTCTGCCTTGCCATCAAAAAAGTGAATGGAGTGTCCTTGCTGGCGGATTTGGACCAAGGACAACAAGTTTCTCCTCAACTCAGGGAGGTATAGAACCTCATGTAGAATATGATCTAGAAGACCAGGCAACTTAAGCCTGACTGTGCCAAGCCCTGATGGCTTGAGTTTGGATTTATCTGCGAAATATACTGCTCCATCAACTTTGTCAGTAAATTCTTCAAAAAAATCTTTTCTAAATGTCATGTGACATGTTGCTCCTGAATCTAGCAACCAATCATCTCTCCATGAAGTAAATGAAACATCAAACAAATATCTAGTTACTCCATTGTTACAATGTGCTAGAACATAATGAGAGGATTCAAGTGCTTTACCTTTGTCTTTGTCATTAGTTTTACCTTTGTCTTGATTTCTTTTCTGCTCAATTTTATCCCAAGGTGTCCTGCATTTGTATGCATCATGTCCATATTTATTGCAACGTGTGCAATGAAGATCGGATTTGTCATATTGTCTGCCCCCCTTTTCTCTGAAGTTTCTTATTCCTCTTCTTCTTCTACCACCTCTTCCTCTGGAATAATCTGGAACATGACTCTTTTCTCTATGTGCAAAGTATGCAGCCTCTTCAGAAGACGAAGGGACTGTCATTCTTTTGAAGGAGAGAAAACAAAAAACCCTTTGCTGAAAAATATACTCAATTGAAGAGGACAAAAGACTTTGCTAAAAACACTGAATTCTGCACCAATATATATATATATATATATATATATATATATATATATATATATATATATATATATATATATATATATTATGTTTGAATAAAGAGACTTTATATGTATAATTGTATTGAAATTATGGTGGGGAGGCGGGGAGGGGGGGGGGGGGGCGGGGGCGGTATTATGATTGTGAATGGTATTAGAAAGGGAAGAGGGAAATGTATACAAATGGGAGGAGGGGAGCGGTATTTAATAAAACAGACAGCGTATTAAATATGTGGTATCATATGACAGAATGTTGTATTATTTATATGACAGAGCGTTGTATTATTTATATGAATGGAGGGCGAGGAGGGTCCGTGGGACAAGGCGCGGGGGTAGTGACAGTCAACACAGATGGGGAGGGCCGACAGGGAGGTGGGGTATGCGTGTATGCATGTGTAAGGGAGTGGAGTCGTGTTACAAGGATTCGGTGGTATGAGCGTATGACAATGGGACAGACAACGCTATGGGTGTATTATATATGGTAATGTAAATAGAATGAATAATGGAAGGGCGGTTTTATATGACAGATAGCGCTGGAAGAAATGTATATACCATGTTATAATGGAGTGTATGATAGCGTATAAGAAGGGGATCCAGGCCATGAGGAGGGCCGACAGCCTGGAGGGAGACAAGTGTTTTATAGGGCGGGGAGGAGCACTGTTATATATGGGTGGTGGGCATGTTAACTGTAATGGAGTTAAAACAACGTGGAGGGGGGCGGTGTAACACTGCATATGAGAGGAGTCGGATATGCAGTGAGGAGGGGGGTCGATTATGGAGGAGGTAACGGGTTATGTGCAGGCGATGTATGAGCGATGGAGAAGCCGAGAGGCCGTTTAAAAAAATTTGCAATGGAAAAATTTAATAACTGCAGAATTTGCAGGTGTGTGCAAGGGCTGCAATTTACAAAATTTCAGGGACTGCAAATTGCAGAATCTCTAGAAGATGCAAAAATAGAATTGGGCAGAAATTGCAGATAAAAAAAAATGCAGAATTACAGTACAGAAATTTGATAGAGCAGCAAAAACAAGCATAAAAACTGACTGACCAAAGGAATGAGGGAGTTAAACCACAGGAAAAAATACCAATAGTGGGACTGACTCTGATACCATGTCAAACCAGGAGGTAACTCCGCAAATCAGAATGTTTATTAAATGAAGAATGTGCATGTATTTATACATGGAGGTGAGGCTATTGGGATTCATCTCCCGATGACTCTTGGCCTTCGTTATTTCCTAATATTATTTATTATACAATATTACATATCCACACCCAACCCATAGGATTAGGTGTCAACACCACGTATCAGGATTAGAGAAAAATAAAGATAAATATCAAATTAAAAATAAAAATACATTGAAACTTGGTTGTTCTTAACTAAAACGTGTCCCATATCCTCAAGTTTGTGTTACTTTTGTGGCTAATAACATTAATAATATATATTTTAATATTATTATTATTAGTTTTAATTAATTAATATTAATAAATAATTAATCAATATTAATATTAATTAATATTGATGTTAATATTAATAATAGTATTAATATCGATAACATCAATATTAATATAATTGATAGAATTAATATACTTAGTGTATTGGGTTAAAAGTATATATTAACTAACTATGTTTTATTTTTTCATTTTATAATTTTAGGTTATATTATGATTTTATATATTTATACTTTATAATATTAAGTTTTTCTAAATATTAGTTTTCATACTTTTATAATATTATGTTTTATAATTTAGAACTCTAGTATTATAATTTACACTATTCATTTAAATAATATTAAGATTATTAGTGATAAACAACAATATTTTGATTTTCATTGTAGTCATTCTAATTAAACATGGTAAAACAAACTCAACGATGTCCATACATGGTCAAACATTTCCATCATAGTTAATCATTGTTACTCATTCTCGAAAATACAGAACCATAGTTAGTTGTATTCAACCATAGTAGCCTATGGTTAAACGTGGTCAACCATAGTAGTCTATTGTCAACCTTGGTCAACCATAGTAACCTATGGTCATCCTGGGCAACCATTATAATCATTCCAATAAAACATGGTAAAACAAGCTTAACCATGGTCATACACTGGCAAACTTTTCCAACATAGTTAATCATTGTTACTCATTGTCACCCATGCTCAAGAATACACAACATTACTTTACCATATTTAATCACGACTATTATTTATAATACTAAACCAAGGGTTTAATATTATTGCATTGGTTTTATAATGTTATGGTTTAATAAACCCTTGTTTTTATTAATATGTTGGGTTTATACTATTAATCGAAAGGATTTATAATGTAAATCCCTTAGGCTTATAATATTAATCCTAGGCTTTATAATACTTTGGCTTATAATAATAATATGAGGGTTAATAATATTCCATTGGATTTATAATGTTAGAGTTTAATAAACCCTTGAGTGTATTAATCTTTTGAGTTTATAATATTAATATCAAGCATTTATAATATGGATCCCTTGGGATGCTTTCATCAGTTTGGTTTCTAATATTAATCCCTTCGGTTGATTAATTATTTGAGTTTATAATACTGATTTATCCTTTATGTTTATTGATCTAGTTGGTTTATAATATCAATTTCTTAAATTTATAATATTAATAATCCTGATGGTTTATTAATCCATTGGGTTTATTAATCCCTTGAGTTTCTAATATCAATAAACCCTTGGGTTAATCAATATTTTGGGTTTATAATGTTATGGTTTAATAAACCATTGTGTTTGTTAATATTTTGGATTTATAATATTAGACCCAAATATTTATAATTTTAATCCAATGTGTTTATAATATTAATATTATGGTTTCTAATACTAACCCTACGGTTCATGATACTTTGGTTTATAATACTAACCCTAAGTTTTAATATTATTCCATTGGGTTTATAATGTTATGGTTTAATAAACCATTGGGATTATTAATATTTTGGGTTTATAATAAAAATCCCAAGGATTTATAATGTTAGTCCCTTTGGTTGATAACATGATTGAATGTTCTCTACCATTGCCAAAATGTGGAGCCATAATCTATCATACAAAACTATGGAAAACCATGGCCAAAAATGTTATACCATGGCAAGTCATGTTCAACGATGGGAAACCAAGGTCAAACATGGTCAATCATGGTCATTCGTGGTCATCTACAGCCACCATAATTAACCTTTAAAAGCAATGGTCAACCCATGCTCGACATTGCTAACAATGATTAATATGGTCTAACATAGTCAACATAGTTCACCATGATAAGACATAGTCGACTGTAGTTTTTCGTTATCAATATAGATAACCATATTATATCATAGAAAACTATGGTCAACCATGGTAAAATTAGTCAATCATCTTCACCCATACTTAAACCATCCACACCGTAATCAATGTTTAATAATATAAATATTATTATGGCGTAAAATAGATTAGTTTACTAATGGGATTCGTTTTGTTTTACCATGTTTGATGGTCAATGATATTCAACTTCAACCGAATATAATTTCCAATTAATTTTATTGATTAATGTTATAATAAAACATTCTTTGACATAAAAAAAACTTAACCATGGCCATACATGGTCAAACATTTCCAACATAGTTAATAATTTTCACTTATGCTTGACAATACAAACCTTAATTAGCCATACTCAACCATAGTATCTTATGGTTAACCGTAGTAGGCAATGGTCAACCTTGGTCAACCATAGTAGTCTATGGTCAACCTTGGCCAATCTTAGTAGGCTATGGTCAACCTTGTTAAATTATTTTAATAATTATAATCAAGCATGGTAAAAAAAACTCAACCATGGTCATACATGGTCAAACATTGCCAACATAGTTAATGAGTGTTACGCATTCTCACCCATCCTCAACTATAAAAAACATTAGTTAGACATATTGAACCATGGTTATTCTTGGTAAACCATAGTAGCCTATGGTAAACTTGGGTCAACCATAGTAATCCCTCTCAACCTACAAATACCCTTTGTTTATAATACTTTCCCTAGGGTTTAATATTATTCCCTTGGGTTTACAATGTTAAGGTTTAATAAACCCTTTGGTTTGTTAAAATTCTGGATTTATGATATTTGTCCCAAGCATTTATAATGATAATCCATTAGGTTTATAATATTAATCCAAACTTTATAATATTTTGGTTCATAATACTAACCCTCGAGTTTAATATTATTCCATTTGGTTTCTAATATTAGGGTTATATTATTAAACCTAGGGTTTATAATACTAATCCTAGGGTTAATATTATTCCATTGGGTTTATAATGTTACATTTTAATAAACCCTTGGGTTTATTAATCTTTTCAGTTTATAATCCCTTCGCCTTATTGATCCCTTAGGTCTTTAATATTTATCCCTTGGGTTCACCAATTCCTTTGGTTTGTAATATTAAACCCAAGGGTTTATTAGTTCTTTTGATTTATAATATTAATAACCCCTTGGGTTTATTAATCTCTTGATTTACAAATATTAATTCTTGGGGTTTGTTAATCTCTTGATTTTAAAATATTAATTCTTAGAGTTTATTAATTTCTTGTTTATAATATTAATATTTATCCCCTGGGTTCGCCAATTCCTTTGGTTTAGAATATTAAACCCTTTCATTTATTACTTCTTCTGGTTTATAATATTAATAATCTCTTGTGTTTATTAATCTCTTTAATTTAAAATATTGATTATTACGGTTTATTAATTTCTTCGATTTTTTGGTTTAAAATATTTATTCTTAGGGTTTATTAATCTCTTGTGTTTTTAATATTGATCCCTTGGGTTCACCGATTCCTTTGGTTTATAACATTAAACCCTTTGCTATATTAGTTTTATTTATTTATAATATTAATACTCCCTTGGGTTTATTAATCTCTTCAGTTTAAAATATTGATTAGATTATGGTATATTAATTTTTTAGGTTTTTGTGTTTAAAATATTAATTCTTAGGGTTTATTAATCTTTGATTTTTCTAAATTTTTAGTTTGGTAATATTAGGCGTTAAATATTAGTCGTACACCTTAATATTAATGCATGGTCCAAGGTCGTATTATGAAAAATATTGTTTGACTATGAAAACCAACCGTGGGCAACCATTGTTAATCATTGTTTGTCATAGTTGATAAACGTCTTCCATGGTCAAATGTCACATTGTTACAAATATCATCTCAATATGAAAATCAACCATGACCAACCATGGTTATTCTTCTTCCAACGTCGCATTGTGACAAAAATTGTCTCAATGTTTAAATCAAGCATGGTCAACCATGTTTATTTTACGGTTTATAGTATTTATCTAAAGGTTTTTATATACTTGAGGTTTATAATATTAATATGTTAGCTTTAATATTATTCCCTTGATTTTATAATATTAATAATCATGTGATTTTATCAATACTTTCTGTTTAAGATATCAATTTTAGGCTTTATTAATCTCTTTTGTTTTTAATATTGATCCCTTCCCCTTATTGACCCGTTAGGTTTTTAAAATTTATCGCTTGGGTTCACCAATTCCTTGGGTTTGAAATATAGAACCGTTGGGTTTATTAGTTATTTTTGTTTATAATATTAATAATCCCTTTAGTTTTAAAATCTCTCGAGTTAAAAATATTAATTCTTAGGGTAAATTAATTTCTTAGGTTTTTGTGTTTAAAATATTAATTCTTAGTTGGGTTTATTAATCTCTTGTGTTCTTAATATTGATCCCTTGGCCTTATTTATCCCGTAGGTCTTTAATATTTATCCCTTGGGTTCATCAATTCCTTTGGTTTGTAATATTAAATCCTTGGTTTGATTAGTTATTTTGCATTATAATATTAATAACTCCTTGGCTTTATTAATATCTTGAGTTAAAAATATTAATTCTCATGGTTTATTAATATCTCGAGTTTAAAATATTAATTCTTAGGTTTTATTAATTTCTTGGTTTATAATACTAATATTTATCCCTTCGGTTCACTAATTAATTTTGTTTATAATATTAAATGCTTGGGTTTATTACTTATTTAAATGGTTTATAATATTAATAATCTCTTCAGTTTATTAATATCTTGAATTTAAAATATTAAATGTTAGGGTTTATTAATTTATTAGGTTTTTTATTTTGAAATATGTATTCTTAGGGTTTATTAATATCCTCTTTTTTTAATATTGATCTCATCGCCTTATTGATCATGTGAGTTTATCATTCATTTGTATTTAAAATATCAATTCTTAGCCTTTATTAATCTCTTCTCTTTTTAATATGGATCCCTCGGGCTTCTCGATCCCTTAGGTTTTTAATATTTTCCCCTTGGGTTCACCAATTCCTTTGGTTTGTAATATTATACCCTTGGTTTTATTACTTATTTTGGATTATAATATTAATAAATCCTTGGCTTTATTAATATATTTATTTTAAAATATTAATTATAATGGTTTATTAATCTCTTGAGTTTAAAATATTAATTCTTAGGGTTTATTAATTTCTTATTTTATAATATTAATAAATATACCTTCGGTTCACTAATGCCTTTGCTTTATAATATTAAACCTGGGTTTATTAATTCTTTAAATGGTTTATAATATTAATAATCTATTCGGTTTATTAATATCTTGAATTTAAAATATTAAATATTAGTGTTTATTAATCTATTAGGTTTTTTACTTTGAAATCGTTATTCTTAGGGTTTATTAATATCTTATATTCTTAATATTTATCTCTTCACCTTATTGATCATGTGATTTTATCATTCATTTCTATTTAAAGTATTAAATCTTAGCTTTTAATAATCTCTTCTTTTTTTAATATGGACCCCTTGGCCTTCTTGATCTCTTACGTTTTTAATATTGTCCCCTTCGGTTCATGGATTCCTTTGTTTTATTAGTTCTTTTGGCTTATAATATTAATAATCCTTTGGAATATTGATAACAGATATATACTTATTATAAATAGTAATAAAATAATATAGGTCTATTGGCGTATATCAACCACATTGGTGAACGTGGTTGTAAATCTATTTCATATAGGCCTATCGACATATATCAAACACATTGGTAAATGTGATTGTGATAGTTAATTTATACTATCATAATTATTATGTTACTTTATTTTTGAATAAAACCATGTTTAAGCATGCAATATTTGTATTAGATTTCATTGGAAATAATATACGGTTGTATGTGGAAAATTATAGCATGTTGGGTTAGCCTACATTCAGAAAGAAGATGGATTACATGCATAAAAACCATGGCAATGTGTTTGGTTTTCTTGGAATATGTGTGTGTGTGTGTGTGTGTGTGTGTGTGGTTAATGTTTCTATCATAGTTTGAAAAGTATATATGTATGTGTATGTTTTACTACGTTAGTTTTATGGAAAAGAAAACATGTTTTTGCATGCCTTATTATGCTAAAATTTCCTTGAAAATGAAACATGTGTTTGCATGATTTATTGTGTTAAGAATTTTTTTGAGAATTTTTTTTTGGAAACTATATGCATTTTCATGCATAGGAACAACATTCGTTGCGATTACATTTCTTTACGTATTTTCATGCACCAAAAGTAATAATTGAAGGGTTAGTTATTTTGATAAAATTTATGTAATTAGCATGCACAAAGATCGTAACTAATGTATTATTTTATTTTAAAGAAATGACTCAAAATTGTAGCTATTTGTCTTGTAAGAATGTGTGCTTATGCAAGGGAAATATTAGTTAATGTGATTGATTATAATTAGCACATATGCAGTGCTGTTAAATGAAGCAATGACATGGATCTTGGGGGGAGGCCTCCAAGATCTGAAAAATTGAAATGCTAGCAAATTGAGAGAAGAACACACAGTAAATAATAGCACAAAGCAATTTTTTATTAAAACAGTGAATAATTGTAGAAGCTACATTGTGATCTCTCCTTTTACAAAGTGAGTCTTGTTATTTACAGCCTTTTTCTGAGTTACAATAACATGGGTAGATACGATAGGTGGATACCATGGTTCAATATAATGGGACAATACCATGGGAAGATACCACTTACAATACCATGGATGGATAAATACCATGGGTGTAAGAAATTTTCCATTCGGATCATTCCTTCCTCCTTGAGAAGCAATTTGGTCTCCATTGCATTAAGTTCCCTCCTCTGAAGCCTTTATTGAACATGAATATCCACTAAATAGAAGGGTTGTGTGTGGTTAACCCATAACCGTGATGAATGGAGATCCGATAATAGAGGTACACTGTAATTCTTGTGACCGACTATGATACTTATAGTGTGTGTAATAGAAAATGGACTTCGATGAAGTGTGGGTTTGTGGATGACCCATAACCATGAAAAACGAAGATATAAGGATAGAGATACCCTGTAATGCATGTGAACTACTGTGATTCTAACAGTGTGCGACTTAGACAATGGAATTCAATGAAGTGTGGGTTTGTGGATGACCCATAAACATGAAAAACAAAGATCCGAGGATAGACATACCATGTAATGCTTGTGACCAAATTTGACACTAACAGTGTGTGGCCTAGTAAATGGACTTCAGTGATAAGGATTTTGTGCGGTTGACCCACAACCTTGATGTTGAATGTTGATGAAGTAGAAGGTGCTTACATAGGGTGGGAGGGTGTGTCTCCAAAGAACCCAAGTCGCATGCTTCTATGTTGGAACTAATGAATGTGAATTAGGTGCCTACTAAGGCGGGGTGGGAGGACACGTCTCCAAATGGAACCCGCTCTGAATGATGATCTAGATTTAAAATAGACATAACTTGGTTAATATAACTCAGAATCATTATTATAAGTTATTTTTGGAAATAGAATGATCATTTTGCATCTTCCCATGTGATTTCAATCCCTATTTGGACGCTCTAGAAATTCAGATTCACGTTGCAACTCTCCCTCCATCATAAATATTCTAAAAAAATGGTTGATTTTAAATCAGCGATATCTCCTTCATCCGAACTCCAATTCTACTAATTTTTTTTTTTTTTTTTTTTTAGATTGGGTGATGATTCAAAAATGTCTCAGATCTGCAATTAGTTTTCTAAAATGCTACAAAAAATGATAGGAGAGATATCGTCCATGAATTTTCATTAGAAAATTGTTTGCAATGAAACTAATTTTAAATCATCGATATCTCCCTCATCCGAACTCCAATTCGGGCAATATTTTTTTTTATTTGGGTATTTTTCTAGTGAGGAATCCAAATCTGGTATTTTTTTTTGTAAATTTTTGACCAAAATTCTCATATATTATCTGAAAACTCGTCTCCCAAAAAATTCATGGAGTTTGATGAATATTGTTGCAAAACATTGAAACTGAAATATGATTCAAACACTCATTCCCATGCATTCATAACCTGAATCTAATACCACTTATCTGGATCTTTGGGGGAGGCCCCCAAGATCTGAAGATTTGAAATTCAAGAAAATTGACAGAAGAACACACAATAAATAATAACGAAAAGAACAATTTTTATTAAAACAAAGAATGACTATAGAAGCTACATTATGGTGGACAATCTATCATTTTACAAAGTGAGGCTTGTTATTTATAGTCTTTTTTTGAGTTACAATAACATGGGTAGATACCATGGGTCAATAGCACTTACAATACCATGGGTGTAGGCCATTTTCCATTCAGATCAAGAAAGTCACGATGTTTTACTTGCATGTCATCAATGTACAGGAATAGATGGAGAAGCATCACTAGTATAGATTTATGAATGGGTTGATTAACGCTTTATGAATCTTGACATCAATGTATATTGAAGACACCAATAACAAGAACTGATGGTGACTTATGCAAAGGATATATTGTTATTAACATAGTGGCATGTAAATAATTAATGGTTTAGGAAGAGGAGTGCGAGCTGTAGGATGATCCATTGTAGGTACCACCATGCTACTAAGATATGAATATTGAAGATTAGTGGGTAAAGTCTATAATAATGATTGTAATGGCTTTAAACTAGATATTTTTATTTAAATGATATTTCATTGTAAGATTTATAAAAATTGTTAAGGAATGGTATCCCTTATAAGCCATTGAGTGAGGGGTGAACACCCTCATGAGTGTTTAATAATAAAATTAAACATTTGTTGATTTTCACCCTATGAGTTTTCCAGGGTCTATCAATGTTCAATTATGTGATTGATTATTTTGTCAAATTGATGATGTTGATTCCTTTCTTGTTATTATGTTAAAATTATCAATTATGTGATTAATTAAGTTGGTTAAAGGAGTCATGAAATGGATGCAAGGTTACATCATACAATGTATGTTAATGTAATACAATAGTGGTTGTTAATGTTTATGAAGCCCGTTGGGTTTTGGGCTCATGGCTAGCGGATGGTTGTTAAGGCGTTTCTGCCGCTGTGTAGGTCGCGAGTTTGAGTCTCGAATAGCCCGAGGGCTGTTACGAAAGGTGTGCGAGTTCCTCCTAAGTTTATAGGGGTATCCAGCGAGATTCGACCCTGTGTCATGTGAGTACGATGCCTCTATCATTGCCAATTCTCCTCACACACAAAAAATAAAAAAATAAAGTATGTTTATGAAGCTCAATATTCATTTACTAAAGTTACTCTATGAACTGATGAACTTTCTATTTAATAGGTAAGGAGGAAGCTTGAATAGTGATTTGGATAGTTACCCATGGGTAATTTGTATAAAAAATTTCTAGCTCCTTGCATTTCCATTTGACGTTATGAGCATATGTTACATAAAAAAAAATCTATTCATTAAAATGATTTAAATTTCAAAATGAATAGGGGTAAAATGAATGCAAGGTATTGACGTACATGAAAAGACTAAGTATATTTAAATGTTTAAGATATATACTCCTGAATTGTTTTTCGAATTGAAATTTTTTGAACCGAATTTTAATCGTATTTCAAAATTGGTAACTATGATTTGCAGGTACGAGAGTATCATATACCTTTGAATAGTGTCATAGTGCTCTAAAACTGGAAAAGTTTTTAATAAATACCGAGAGGGTTTGCCGCAAAAAGCTTCAAGAATCTAGAGAAAAAGATTATGAAAAATTGGTGGCGACATCCCTTATAAATTTGGTCGTAATGTCCCTTTTGTATTGATATTGTTTAAAAGTATTTGAATTTGTGATGGTTGAGCCCAAGTTGGAAATAAATTTACCCATGTAAAATGCGTTGTTGGTCAGACTACTTTGTCTCAAATTAAAATATGTTGTTGCAATATTAAGACAAGAAAATACAAATTTATTAAGTTTGTAATGGCATGTACAAGTAAATATGTTTGATGTGCAAGATGAAAGTCAATAAACGAGCATGCAAAAATATCACAAATTTATCCAGAAATAAACATTTTTAGACATGCGTAAGCTTCACCCTTAAATTAGTCTTTTAAAATTAACGAAATTAATACACGTAACCCAAAATTTTATGGAACATTTTTTTCTAAGACGAAAATGATAAAAAGCTTCTACATAATTTTTTAAAATTAAAGAATGATTATATTGGTTTGGTTAAAAATACTATTTTTTTAATATTTAATGATGTCAAAAATCACCAAAATATAAGTTACAATTAATAATATTTAATATAAGTAACCTAAAATTTCATGTAAGTTAACACAATTTAGTATAAGTTCACTTTTTTTTTCCTAAACAAAAAACGTTATTTATGTAAAGTTAAAAGTGTTAGATCTTTTCATATTTTTTCAAACCAAAAAGTTTAATATAAGTTCACAGTTTTGTTTTCCAAACAAAAATATTATTTAGATAAAGTTAAACGTGTTAATATTTTTTTTTTCAAATCAGAATGATCTCAAATTTCTTTAAAATATAAGTAATCTAATAATAAGCAATTCAATTTTTTATTTTTCTCTCTTTATTTTTTAATTAGAATACTTTTTTTTGGAGAATTGGTAAGAGTTATTACTATTACACCACATACAACTATTTCATAAATGTCACTAATGAGATACTTGAACCATGCAAGAGAGAAACAAATTGTTTACCAAACCACTCCAGCTAACATTATTTACTATAAATAATTCAAATTTTTAAAATTAATGTAACCAATTATTTTTTAAAAATTAATAAAATGCAATAGGGAAACAAATTTTTCAGCAGGCCACTCCAACTAACATCCTTTAGCATAAATAATTCAAAATTTTAAAATTAACCAAACCAATTATTTTTAAAAAATTAATAAAATTAATATAAACAATTTAATTAAACCAATTATTTTAAAATTTTAATAAAATTAATATAAATAATTCAATTTTTTATGTAAATTTTTTTCCCTAAACAAAGATGATTATTTGGGTGAGGATAAAAGTGTTAAATGTTAGTTTTTATTTTTCAAATATTAAAAGAGATTAACTTTATGTAGATATTATTTTTCAAAGAAGAATGATTATTTTGAAAATAGTAGATCATTCATGATTAGTTTTGTTTTTGTTTTTAACAAGAATGTTTAAGTTTTATAGGGATTAATGCGTTTTAAGTTTTGGAATATATATTTATAATGTTTTTTCATAAATGTAAGAAGTTATTAAATATAATTATGAGGAAAAAACAGGAGATTCAAGAAACTTTTTTACATAGTAAAATTTTTAAATGTTGGATCTTTCTAAGATTAGTTTTGTTTTTGTTTTGAATAAGAATGTTTGATTTTTTAGGGATTCAAGATTCATGGTTTCTTGAAACATGCATTAATAAACCTTCATCAATGTTACAAGTTATTAAATATAATTATGAGGAAAAAGAAGAGCATTTCAAGTTACTTATTTTACAAAGAAACATTTTCAAAATGGTAGATCTTGTAAGATTAGTTATGTTTTAATAAGAATGTTAGTTTTGTCTTTAATAAGAATGTTTAGTTCTTATTTGGATTGAAGGTGAGCCTTGTGACGTGTATTAATAATCCTTTATCAATGTGAAAAGTTAGTGATTACAATTATTGGGAAAAAAACATGCAATTGAAGTTACTTTTCTTACACAATAAAATTTTGGGCATTGGCGAGTGTGCCTCTCTCTGAGCCCCAAGGAAAGAGAGATCAAGAGGGAGATCAAGTTGTCGGTACTAGGAAACTCTCGATATAGACTCACTTAAGGGTGAAACAAAATTACTCTATACCAAAGCATCAACATAGAAACTTAAGAGACTTAACTTGGGGGGAGGATAACAACTATTATTCCCAACCACCCAAGCGAAACTCGTTTGACATGGTATTTTCGGTACTCCAGATTCAAAAATTTAGCTAGACAACTTAACTAGAGATTTCATTGCAATTTCATAACAGCGTACAGGTCTAATTTTAACATTTATTTTAAATAATAACTCAAATTTCAAAGAGAATTTCTGTAGAATACCTAGAAATCATTTGTAGCAGTTCGTGTTGTAAGAGATACTCGAATTAGCTTTGCCTCCCACCCTATCTTGGGTCTACCTATATGGTCTCGAGACCCAGAAGATGAGCTTCTGGCCCTTCATGCCCATAATTCCAAGCACAATCGAGACTCAAAATCAGTATCACTGTGAGAACTTCTTGTTCCTTCAATCTCCCTTCTTCACTCCTCAATTCTACCTTCAGTTTTCCCAAAATATTTTCTCCCTCTCTCTTTTTTTTTTGATTCAATGTCGTGTATTAGTATATATATAGGTCAGGTTGGGTAGTAACTTCCTTCTTTTACCGCCTTCCTCTGAAGCTAATTACTTAGGCATCCCTTTGTACTTGGAGCCTCAAATTTCAGATTGAGTACAACACAAGTTTTGATGATATAATATAGTTTATATTTAATTTTAATAATTTATTGTTTAAACATAATTAAATACTTTATCTTTTATATATTTACGATTAAATAAACTTAAAATTTGTAACACCCCCAATTTGTGTGTTGAGTTTTTAAAAGCTAGACATTTGAACTTAAATCCTAAGGGGGTGGACCCCAAGGGATAAGTATGGTGTGAATGTATTTGCATATTTTATTTGAGGAAATAAATAAAATGATTGTGCATTTTGACCAAGATGAGAATTAGAGATCACTTGCCAAATCCATGAGGATGGGTAAGGCAAAAAATCCCCAAAATCTTTCAAAAATCCTTGAAAGAAATTAATTTAGATTTGAGGAGGAATCTAAATTTCCCCAATGAAGAGGAATGTAGTTGGGAAGAGGTGAGAAAAGCTGGAAAAGCTGAGGAAAAGCTTAAAACAGCTTTAAAGAGTCCCAAAATGGGAAGCCTAGGCTAAACAGGAAAGAAAGCATCCTGCTATTCTGGACGCAGAATTAGAAACATGCTTTGGGGAAATATGGGCTTAAATAAGCTGCTCCTAAGAAGATCAGAGGTTGGTCTGTCTTGGGAGGTGATCTCAGCTCGGGGGTGAGTCCTGGGAGACAAAGGGGACTCTAAGGTTGGGAGGTTGGTCATTTGCAATTGTGGTATGTTCTAAAATTCTTGTTATTTTGTTTTATGATAGTATGAATTGGCTACATATAAAATCGAATTTACTGATATGAGTGATTGCTAGTACTACATTTACCAGAGTCCATCCTAAGGCTTTCACCTTCCAGATTCTGGTTAGTTATAGACCATAAATCCATAGAGTAGAAACTCCAGAAACTCTAAACCAAGGTCGGTTTAAATCTGAAGTTACTTAGTCTCTACAGATAATTAAATATTTTCTTGTTTCATATAGATACAAGGTGATATTATATGCTCATAAGTATATTAGAAAAATATTGTAGCAGAACTGAGGTAAAGAAAGTAAAGACATTAGAATATGGAATCCGACATTCTACTAGATAAAGAAGTACTTCTACTCTATGGGAGTATTCTAGCATTTATAGCATTTATGGAGTCTATTGCAATTTAAATCCACCTCTAAACATTGAAATAAATATTATGGCTATGGATTTAATCTATGCTCAATGTATATCATCAAATGCACTATCGAATACATGTATAAGCATTTAACAAAAATACATGTATATTAACCAATTATCATAGCAAAAGAAATTTTATAAATTAATGTTCTCTACTTAAGCAATATAGGATACATATATGTATGCATCAAAAGAAAAGAGTGTATAAGCACCGCAACCTAAAATAATAACTTTACATATATATGTGCATAACATAAAATGTAAGAGTTGCAAGCCAAATCAAAACTCATTAAAAGCAACGATTATAAAAGAATATGGTAGTAAGGGGAAATGGGTATGTCTGTACCGTATGTCGACGCGATTTCGGCGCATGGGCAACTATGTAAAAACCTTATGACTATGCGATATTCTTATGCAATAGTCATACCAATCCAATATCCCGGATTTTACAACTATTAACGCCATGGCCTTTTAGGGCTTATCCATAAACATTTAATTGATAATTGTGACTCTGTTATGGAATAATTCTATTTCCAATCCCTGATTCACCGGCCAACCCGACATTGAAAATCTTGTCATATTCGGGTTTCTGTGTAGTATTAAAACAAAATGGGAACTGAAAATTCTAGAGTCAACAAACAACATTAATACGTAACTTTTAATTTGCGGCGAACACCATTATCATAGTTTGATAAAATACCGAAACTAATCATGTGCATAAAACGCCTATGAGTTAAGCGGTGATGAACCACGCGTAGTTATGCCGGCATAGCAGTTAAAAATCTCCAGTCCTCGGTTTAAAAGAACACCGTGGCTGCCTGTAGCATGTAAAACCGCCGCCCTAAAAAAAAACCAAAACAGGAGTAGGTTAGTAGTTGCAGTCTACCGAGCATGTGATAACACAGAAAAAAATTAAGTAACGCATATATCATAACCACATCCATAGCCGTGGTAAATACGTTGAAGTTAGAATAGAAGGTTGTGGGTTGCAGTCAGAACGTCAAGAGTTATTCATAGAAATCCCTAAATTCACTTTCTGTCCCTGAAAGGGAATTACGAATGGGTGGGTCAATATAAACGTTTCGTCAAATCCTACCAGGTTAAATTAATAACAGTGGTTATCGATGCAACATAACCTGGCAGCCCATCTGAACACAAAAGATAACGATTCCAAAGCTGAGAAGGATATTAACCTCTTCTAACAAGGCGAATCCAACAGGGGAACGCCTTCAACCAAATATCTCTCGCCCTTGACCGAGACGCACCACCTGAGTTCTTCTATGAAACGAGAGGTAATGGTAAAGGAGTAACAGAAAAATTAAATAAATAAAAAAAAAACAAAAGGGAAAACAACAAACCAACAAAATGAATAGCAGATCTGAGATTGGGTTGGGAAGGAACGCGGCATTTAAAATAACCCATGTCGCTTATTCAATTCCATATCAACAAGATCCCATTCGCCTTGTAGCAGAACCTGTAGCAATCGGTGACAGAATCGCAAACAAAAGAAGAAAAACGTGATTCAATATTGTAGGGAAGAAATCTCAAAAAATAAACAAATGTTTCAATTCGATATCGAGCCACACCTGTGCCGTTCGATTGATCAGACTACTGCAATGCCGGTGTTAACCCGGTTCCCATTACCATAAACGCCGGGCCACACAGAGAGGTGAGGCGTAGAGATAGAAAACAAATGAAAGCGAGATACAAACGAACTAAATCAGGGAATGATGAACAACGGCAGAAATGTGGGTTAAAAAGGGGAAAACCACGTTCTAGTTCCACGAGTACACCACTGTGCACGCGGAGGCGGGATACAGGTTTAGCGTGCAGGGCGGAGGCTCTAACCCTAGTGTGCATAGCCGAGAGTGCATAAAGAAATCCCGAAGTGGATTTTGATGGATGGGCCGAGCAGTACCCGCTTATCCCAGTTCTCTGTCTTCCACTGTAATCTTCAGTACGGTGCTGGTGAAATTTCGGCTAAAGCTCAGCGTTCAGTTTCTGAGGAAATGAGCCGCATCAGGGCCGCACAACTATTGATGACACCTACACGAAGCTGATTGGAAGACGTGGCGAGTACTCATGCTATTCAGAGCGAAACCCTGCCGTGGCCTGCTGGCCAACTGCACTCTGCAACAAACACTTACAACACGTTAAGACGCTACGTACTAGATCAGTGAAATGCAGACAGTGGCGCATACGCAAACTCTAAACAGTAGCCATCACGCAATAGGAACGTAATAGTAAAATAATGGTTATATCAAAAATATATATGATGAGAATTTACACAAGTTTCCACGTTGATATGTATATGGGAGCGTAACCCCATCAAATGTGACCGGTATAGTAATTGATATAACGCCAGTGAGAAATCAAACACCAGTCTAAATATATATATATATATATATATGAAAGTTCGAATGCGGAAAGCCTACGATGGTCAACCTATGACTACGTACTATGTATTCCATGCGCGTGAATGATTAAATTTATTCGCCAAATTTATAAGTTACCTACGTCTAAATGCCAGCTTGATAAAATATAATCGGTTTTCCAAGGGTAAAATTATACGTGGTGAATAATTAATTTATGTAGTGTTCTTATACATACGAGCGCCCTCAAAGTGTGGTTCTAAAGTATATGTATACATATGGTATAGGTATATATATATGGATTAGGAAATGGAATATGCGCATTCAAGGTAATTTTATCCAAAGGAGTATATATATGTGTTATATATATATAATTACATATATGATATTTATGTAAGTGGTCTATATATTTAGATATAGGATTTTATGTATATATAGGGGTGAAATGTAACCATTGAAAATATTAAATGTTATAAAAAGGGAAAAAAAAAAAGGGAGATCTTAAAAATTTTAGAAAAAAATCGAAGGGATAGAGGAAGCTATAATACTAGGTGGAAATAACTACTTCATTTCTGAACTTGGTATTCAGCCAACATGTCAGTAATAACGAATAAAAAATAAAAAAATTTCCTTACACTAGAGGTATTACAAATGGTATCGGAGCCAAGTTGCAAAAATTGGGTTGTTGTTATTATGCTCACTGAATTTTAATTGTAGAGATTATTTTTTTGTCTTACTAATCAAATGTATGAGTGTGTACAGTGGTGCTAAAATGGCTGAAGAGGGAGGAATTTATGTGGATCTGCATGATGATTTTGCTACTCCATATCCCAATGCCCCGGTAATGGCCATGTTGCACAGGATGCAACGAGAATTGGCTGAACTAAGAAGCCAGAATGACATGTTGTCATCAGCCAGTAAGGAGCAGGAAAAGCTCATCAGAGAGCTAACTTCCCGGAACAGCCAGGAAGGCGAAGGTTCTGGAAAAAGAAAGATGGATGAGTCTGAAGATGAGGATGCAGCTAGACATCAACATAAGCAGAAAAGAGAATTGCAGGGGGAATTTAGAAAGATCAAACCCCCCTCCTATGATGGGGAGAAGGAAGAGGATGCTGAAGCTTGGTTGCTGAACATGATCAAGTATTTCCAAGTTTATGAATATGAAAGCAATCTGAAGGCTAGATTAGCTGTGTATCAGCTACAAGGAAAAGCTACACTGTGGTGGGAAGAGACAAAGATGATGCATGCCATTGATGAAAAGACAGTTACTTGGGAAGATTTCCAGGTTAAGTTCAAAAATCGCTACTTGAATGAGTGGTACTATGACGATAAAGCTAAAGAATTCCATGAACTTAGACTAGGACAGCTCACCATCGATGAGTTTGTCACTAAGTTTACTAATTTACTGAGGTATGTCCCTTACATTAGGGAAGAAAAGGCAAAGGTGCAAAGGTTTTTAAATTGTTTTCCTACTGTGTACAATGAGAAAATTGAGTTTGACAACCCAAAGACAATGGATGAAGCTATTAGAAAAGCAAGATTATGCTATCAGCAGTTTAAAGGTAAAGCTGAACAAGGGAAGAGCTGGCTGAACAAGGGTGAGTTCAAAGGTAAAAGACCAAAACCAGCATATCTAAGAAATTTTGGTAGAGATCATCAGCGGAAAAAATTTAATAAACCAAAAGAAAGTCAAACTGCTCAGTCCCAAGTGGCTTCAAAACAAGTGGAAGGGAACAATAAAAAGGAAGGGACAGTCAGAATGAAGGAACCTTTGAAATGTTGGGGCTGTGGAGAACCCCATATGATGAGGGACTGCCCCCATAGAAATATACACATGATCAGCAGAGAGCGAGAGGCAACAACAGTAAATGACATAGCCAGAAATATACCAACTATCAGTGCAGCATTGGAAAATCGGCAAGCAAAACATCAAGCAACCATGGTGGAAATGGAGGGTAAGATTTCTGACCTACCTGTTAATGTTTTGATTGATCCAGGTGCTTCTTTGAGTTACATTAGTCCTGGAATTGTAGAAAAATGTAAAATTAAACCTGAAAAATTTCAGCAGCCATGGTTGGTACAGCTGGCCACTGGAACTAAGAGAAAAGTCACACATAAATTGCCCAAAACAGCAATACAATTAAATGGCTTTTCAACAGAAGTAAATTTGAACATATTGCCATTAGGATCCTATGATTTGCTGATAGGAATGGATTGGCTGGAAAAGAAGAAAGCTCTGATGAACTGCTGGGATAAAACCCTGCATTGTGTGGATGAAGAAGGGAAACCTTTTACACTAAAAGGGAAACCAAAATCCATTTCAATAAGACAAATATCAGCCTTACAATTAAAAAGAACAGCTAGAAAAGGATACCAAGTTTATGCAGTACATGTGGAAGAAGTAGAACAGAGGGCGGAAGAAAATCTGCTGAATGAGTTACCGGTGGTAAGAGAATTTAAAGAGGTTTTCCCAGATGAGATTCCTCATCTCCCTCCAAAAAGAGAAATTGATTTCTCCATAGATCTGGTGCCAAGAGCTACACCAGTTTCCCGAGCCCCCTATCGGATGAGTCCGCCAGAACTTATGGAGCTGAAGATGCAGCTGCAAGAATTATTGGATAAAGGTTACATTAGGCCAAGTGTGTCTCCATGGGGAGCACCTGTTTTATTTGTTAAAAAGAAGGATGGAACTTTTAGGATGTGCATTGATTATCGTCAACTGAACAAGTTGACCATTAAGAATAGATATCCACTTCCTAGAATTGATAATCTTTTTGATCAAGTGAGAGGGGCCTCAGTCTTTTCAAAGATTGACTTAAGGACTGGGTATCACCAGCTCAGAATCAAAGAAGAAGACATTAGAAAAACAGCTTTTCAAACCCGGTATGGACACTACGAATTTGTAGTCCTACCTTTTGTACTGACAAATGCCCCTACCACCTTTATGTGCCTGATGAACAGTGTGTTAAATAAGTATTTGGATAAGTTTGTTCTAGTGTTCATAGATGATATTTTAGTCTACTCCAAAAAAAAAGAGGAACATAAGGAACATCTGCGGATAGTGTTGCAAACTTTGAAAGAAAATCAGCTATATGCCAAGTTCAGTAAATGTGAATTTTACAAGGATAAGATTCAATATTTGGGTCATATTATTTCTGAAAAAGGGCTTGCAATTGACCCTGAAAAGATAAGAGCAATTAAGGAATGGCCAGTCCCAACTGATGTTTCAGCAGTAAGGTCATTCATGGGGATGGCAGGCTACTATTGTAGATTTGTGGAAAGATTTTCTGCCATAGCACATCCCATCACTTCATTGCAAAGAAAGGGTGTCAAGTTTGTGTGGACTGAAAAATGTCAACATAGTTTCGAGCAGTTAAAACAAAAACTTATTTCAGCCCCTATATTGAAAATTGCTGATCCTGATAAAGAGTTTGTTGTATGTACAGATGCTTGCAGAGAAGGGCTGGGAGGAGTCCTGTTGCAAGAAAATTCAGTTATTGCATATGAATCTAGGAAATTGAAAATACATGAACAGAATTATAGTGCATATGATTTAGAATTTGCAGCTGTTATCCATGCTTTGAAAATGTGGCGACACTATCTTCTTGGGAAAAAGTTCACATTGATGACTGATCATATTAGCCTCAAATACTTCTTTTCCCAAACTGACCTGAATGCAAGACAAGCCAGATGGCTGTCTTTTTTAAGTGAATTTGATATGGACATAAAGCATATCAAGGGGAAGGAGAATAAAGTTGCTGATGCATTAAGTAGAAATGCTTGTCAAAATTTAAACAGCATGGGGAGTAGTACCCATATGGAGGTAGAGGAATTGGTGGGAAAAGAAGCCAGCCAAGACCCAAACTATGAAACACTCTTGGTGAAACTGCAGAAAAGGGATAAAACTGACTTTACTCAAAATCAAAAAGGGTTACTATATTACAAAAACAGGTTGTATATTCCTAATGTAGAGTCATTAAAAAGGGAGATTTTGGATGAATATCATAAACAGCCCTATGCAGGACATCTAGGATACCAAAAGATGTTAACAGCCTTGAAGAAGAGGTTGTTCTGGCCAGGAATGAAGAGAGATGTGGCAGAATATTTAAGTAGATGTATGCAATGTCAGCTAGTCAAAGTTGAGCACCAACATCCAGCAGGTCTTTTAAACCCTTTGCCAATTGCAGAATGGAAATGGGACACAGTTTCTATGGATTTTATAACAGGATTACCTAAAACCAAGTACCAACATGATTCTGTAATGGTGGTAGTAGACACTTTAACCAAAGCTGCCCACTTTATACCAGTGAAATCTACTTTTGGAACAACTCAAGTAGCAAATGTTTTTCTAAAGGAAATAGTAAGGCTTCATGGAGTTCCCAACGTAATTTTTTCAGATCGAGATGCTAAGTTCACAGCCACATTTTGGAAAGGATTGTTTGGAGGGATGGGTACTAAGCTGAATTTTAGTACTGCCTATCACCCTCAAACGGATGGGCAGACAGAACGGACGAATCAAATTTTGGAGGATATGTTGAGAATGTATGTGATGGATAGACCATCAAAGTGGGAAGAGTATCTGCATCTAGCTAAGTTTGCCTATAATAATAGCTACCAATCCTCTATTAAGATGAGTCCGTTTGAGGCACTCTATGGGAGAAAGTGCCGTACTCCCTTGAGCTGGAGTCAACCAGAGGATAAACTGGTGTTGGGACCAGATGCACTACAAGAGATGGAAAGAATTGTTAAACAAATACAGAGAAATATCAAGACAGCACAAGATCAACAGAAGAGCTATGCTGATAAGAAAAGAGTCCACCGAGAATTCAAAGTGGGGGATCATGTGTATTTGCGCATCAAACCCAAAAAGAGCACACTTTATGCAGGAAGTTGTGCAAAACTGGCCCCTAGATATTGTGGGCCTTTCGAAGTTTTAGAAAGGGTGGGACCAGTGGCTTACAAGCTGGCCTTACCACCCCATGTTAGAGTGCATGATGTATTTCATATTTCATTACTAAAAAGATATGTGCATGATGCTTCTCACATAGTTGATTGGAATGTTGTACAGGTGGAACCAGAAGGGGAGTTTCTGCCAGAACCGCTTCAAATATTGGAGCGGGAAGAAATTGAATTGATAAACAGAACAGTGGCCAGAGTAAAAGTGCAGTGGAAGCACTTTACTGCTGAAGAAGCTACCTGGGAAAAGGAAGCTGAAATGATGGAGAAATATCCGTTTTTGTTTAAATGAACTCTAGTAGTTGAATAACAACACCGAGGACGGTGTTTATTTTTAGAGGGGGAATATGTAACACCCCCAATTTGTGTGTTGAGTTTTTAAAAGCTAGACATTTGAACTTAAATCCTAAGGGGGTGGACCCCAAGGGATAAGTATGGTGTGAATGTATTTTCATATTTTATTTGAGGAAATAAATAAAATGATTGTGCATTTTGACCAAGATGAGAATTAGAGATCACTTTCCAAATCCATGAGGATGGATAAGGCAACAAATCCCCAAAATCTTTCAAAAATCCTTGAAAGAAATTAATTTAGATTTGAGGAGGAATCTAAATTTCCCAAATGAAGAGGAATGTAGTTGGGAAGAGGTGAGAAAAGCTGGAAAAGCTGAGGAAAAGCTTAAAACAACTTTAAACAGTCCCAAAATGGGAAGCCTAGGCTAAACAGGAAAGAAAGCATCCTGCTATTATGGACGCAGAATTAGAAACATGCTTTGGGGAAATATGAGCTTAAATAAGCTGCTCCAAAACAGATCAGGGGTTGACCTATTCTAGGAGGTGATCTCTGCTCGGGGGTGAGTCCTGGGAGACAAAGAGGACTCTAAGGTTGGGAGGTTGGTCATTTGCAGTTGTGGTATGTTCTGAAATTCTTGTTATTTTGTTTTATGACAGTATGAATTAGCTACATATAAAATCAATTTACTGGTATGAGTGATTTGTAGTACTACATTTACCAGAGTCCATCCTAAGGTTTTCACCTTCCAGATTCTATTTAGTTGTAGACCATAAATCCATAGAGTAGAAACCCCAGAAGCTCTAAACCAAGGTTGGTTTAAATCTGAAGTTACTTAGTCTCTATGGAAAATGAAATATTTTCTTGTTTATGTAGACACAAGGTGACATTATATGTGCATAAGTATATTAGAACAATATTGTAGCAGAATTGAGGTAAAGAAATTAAAGACACTAGAATATGAAACTTGAAATTCTTCTAGATAATGAAATACTTCTATTCTATATGAGGTTTATGGAATTCATAGCAATTATAGAGTATATTCCTTTTAAAAATTTCCTCTAACCCTTAAAAAAAAAATTATTATAGCAATGGAATTAAAGCTGTGCTGAATATACACTATCAAAGGAACTATTGAATACATGTATAAGCATTTAACAAAAATACATGTATATTAACCAAGTATCATAGCAAAATAAATTTTATAAATTAATGTTCTCTACTCAAGCAATATAGGATACATATATGTATGCATCAAAAGAAAAGAGTGCATAAGCGCCGCAACCTAAAATAATAACTTTACATATATATGTGCATAACATAAAATGTAAGAGCCGCAAGCCAAATCAAAACTCATTAAAAGCAACGATTATAAAAGAATATGGTAGTAAGGGGAAATGGGTATGTCTGTACCCTATGTCGACGCGATTTCGGCGCATGGGCAACTATGTAAAAACCTTATGACTATGCGATATTCTTATGCAATAGTCATACCAATCCAATATCCCGGATTTTATAGCTATTAACGCCACGGCCTTTTAGGGCTTATCCATAAACATTTAATTGATAATTGCGACTCTGTTATGGAATAATTCTATTTCCAATCCCTGATTCACCGGCCAATCCGACATTGAAAATCTTGTCATATTCGGGTTTCTGTGTAGTATTAAAACGAAATGGGAACTGAAAATTCTAGAGTCAACAAACAACGTTAATACGTAACTTTTAATTTGCGGCGAACATCATTATCATAGTTTGATAAAATACCGAAAATAATCATGTGCATAAAACGCCTATGAGTTAAGCGGTGATGAACCACGCGTAGTTATGCCGGCATTGCAGTTAAAAATCTCCAGTCCTCGGTTTAAAAGAACACCGTGGCTGCCTGTAGCATGTAAAACCGCCGCCCTAAAAAAAAACCAAAACAGGAGTAGGTTAGTAGTTGCAGTCTACCGAGCATGTGATAACACAGAAAAACATTAAGTAGCGCATATATCATAACCACATCCATAGTCGTGGTAAATACATTGAAGTTAGAATAGAAGGCTGTGGGTTGCAGTCAGAACGTCAAGAGTTATTCATAGAAATCCCTAAATTCACTTTCTGTCTGTGAAAGGGAATTACGAATGGGTGGGTCAATATAAACGTTTCGTCAAATCCTACCAGGTTAAATTAATAACAGTGTTTATCGATGCAACATAACCTGGCAACCCATCTGAATACAAAAGATAACGATTCCAAAGTTGAGAAGGATATTAACCTCTTCTAACAAGGTGAATCCAACAGGGGAGCGCCTTCAACCAAATATCTCTCGCCCTTGACCGAGACACACCACCTGAGTTCTTCTATGAAACGAGAGGTAATGGTAAAGGAGTAACAGAAAAATTAAATTAAAAAAAAAAAAAACAAAAGGGAAAACAACAAACCAACAAAATGAATAGCAGATCTGAGATTGGGTTGGGACGGAACGCGGCATTTAAAATAACCCATATCGCTTATTCAATTCCATATCAACAAGATCCCATTCGCCTTGTAGCGGAACCTGTAGCAATCGGTGACAGAATCACAAACAAAAGAAGAAAAACGTGATTCAATATCGTAGGGAAGCAATCTCAAAAAATAAACAAATGTTTCAATTCGATATCGAGCCACACCTGTGCCGTTCGATTGATCAGACTACTGCAACGCCGGTGTTAACCCGGTTCCCATTACCATAAACGTCGGGCCACACAGAGAGGTGAGGCATAGAGATAGAAAACAAATGAAAGCGAGATACAAACGAACTAAATCAGGGAATGATGAACAACGGCAGAAACGTGGGTTAAAAAGGGGAAAATCGTGTTCTAGTTCCACGAGTACACCACTGTGCACGCGGAGGCGGGATACAGGTTTAGCGTGCAGGGCGGAGGCTCTAACCCTAGTGTGCATAGCCGAGAGTGCATAAAGAAATCCCGAAGGGAATTTTGATGGATGGGCCGAGCAGTACCCGCTTATCCCAGTTCTCTGTCTTCCACTGTAATCTTCAGTACGGTGTCGGCGAAATTTTGGCTAAAGCTCAGCGTTCAGTTTCTGAGGAAATGAGCCGCATCAGGGCTGCACAACTATTGATGACACCTGCACGAAGTTGATTGGAAGACGTGGCGAGTACTCATGCTATTCAAAGCGAAACCTTGTCGTGGCCTGCTGGCCAACTGCACTCTGCAACAAACACTTACAACACGTTAAGACGCTACGTACTAGATCAGTGAAATGCAGACAGTGGCGCATACGCAAACTCTAAACAGTAGCCATCACGCAATACGAACGTGACAGTAAAATAATGGTTATATCAAAAATATATATGATGAGAATTTACACAAGTTTCCACGTTGATATGTATATGGGAGCGTAACCCCATCAAATGTGACCGGTATAGTAATTGATATAACGCCAGTGAGAAATCAAACACTAGTCTAAATATATATATATATATCAGAAAGTTCGAATGCGGAAATCCTATGATGGTCAACCTATGACTACGTACTATGTATTCCATGCGCGTGAATGATTAAATTTATTCGCCAAATTTATAAGTTACCTACGTCTAAATGCCAGCTTGATAAAATATAATCGGTTTTCCAAGGGTAAAATTATACGTGGTGAATAATTAATTTATGCAGTGTTCTTATACATACGAGCGCCCTCAAAGTGTGGTTCCAAAGTATATGTATACATATGGTATAGGTATATATATATGGATTAGGAAATGGAGTATGCGCATTCAAGGTAATTTTATCCAAAGGAGTATATATATGTGTTTTATATATATAATTACATATATGATATTTATGTAAGTTGTCTATATATTTAGATATAGGATTTTATGTATATATAGGGGTGAAATGTAACCATTGAAAATATTAAATGTTATAAAAAGGGAAAAAAAAAAAAGGGAGATCTTAAAAATTTTAGAAAAAAATCGAAGGGATAGAGGAAGCTATAATACTAGGTGGAAATAACTACTTCATTTCTGAACTTGGTATTCAGCCAACATGTCAATAATAACGAAAAAAAAAAAAATTTCCTTACACTAGAGGTATTACAAAATTGTTATAATATATATATATATATATATAAACCAAATTAGAAGTGTTAATTTAATTTAATAATTTTATAATTATGAAATTATTTTAATATATATATTATGAGTGTATAATTTTACTGAATGGGTTATTACAATATTTAGATTACTAAATATAGTCATTAGAAAAAAACATGGTATTCACAGGATAGGTCATTCATGAATTAATTATCTTTTTTTCAATGTTGCAAGTTAGTAAACGAAGTTACTAGAAAAAAAACATGCATTCCACTCATAAATTTTTCACCCTCATACCATAACACACCTTAAAAAAATTTCTCAATAGTAAGTACAAATAATTTATTAGGACTCATGTTGATAAAACGAGAGTCCTTAACATATGTTCAATTCATAGTGAAAGTATGGTATTGAGTTTACAAGAGGTTTTTAAAGTCTCTGTAAAGGTGGGATAATGGAAATTTTTTGGACATAATTCAAGGGATATTCCCAAATCCTTTTTGTCAAACATTGGAACTATACAATAATCATTCTTAAGAGAGGATTCAAAACTAGTTTGGTTTATTTGAACTCCTTTAGTCTATTTCTAATTTTATTTTACTACAATTCTATGTGATTGGTGTTTGATTTACTTTAAATTTTTAGTCCCCTTTTGTGTATCCCCAGCTCTCTCTCTTTTTCATACCTTGGTATCTTGTTAGAAGAAACACTTAACAATTTTTTTAGCTTTGGTGTAGGAAAGTGTTTTACGGTTTCTAGTTTTGGTTCCTTCTTATTGTAGAGGTTGTTTTGTTACTATAGAGGATACTGCCAATTTTAAATATTTTATCTCATATTAGGTTTTATCTCATATTAGGTTTTTTATCTCATATTTTGTTTTATTTAACTCTTTCATATTTTCCATCTATCTAAGGGTGATGGGTTGTGCTAAATTCTGGTTGAGTCCCAAATCTAGCAAACAATGTTTTTCAAAAAATTGTCATAAAATATCTATGACAATATATTCTAATTAGTGCATGCTTCCGAATTTTGTTTTGTTTTTTTTAATAATGGTTAATTTTTGTATTATAAATTTTTTTCAATAGCATAACAATAGAGAGAGAGTCATTCCTCCATCAAGAGAGTCATTCCTCCGGCAAGTAACTTTAGTTGAAATGTTGATTCTTTGAAATAAAGTAACTTTGTTTCACTATTAACTGAGTATATATTGAGGGTTTTCCTAGTACCAAAAACCTCACCTCTCTCTTGGTGTGTCTCGCCTCGGGTTGAGAGGGAGGCTCACTACCCACTCCCAAAAAATTATTGTGTAAAAAAAGTAACTTGAATCCCATGTTTTCTCCTAATATTTGTATTTAGTAACTTGTCACATTGATGCACAATTATTAATGTATGTTATAAGACTCCAAGCACTTTGAATCCCTATAAAAATTTAACATTATTATTAAAAATAGAAAAAAAGTAATGTTAATAGATCCACAATTTTAAAAATTTTAATGTGTGAAAAAATTAACTCGAATCCCATATTTTTTTTCCTAAATTGTCACATCGTAGAGTATTATTTTAAAAATTTTACTGTATAATTCTTTTTTTTGAATCTCATGTCTTTTCCTCATTATTGTATTTACTAGCTTGTCAAATTGATGAAGCATTATTAATGGATGTTCCAAGACTTAAAACACCTTCCATCCCTATAAAAATTAAACATTCTTTATAAAATGAAAAACAAAACAAATCTTGAAAGATCTATCATTTTCAAAATAATGATAAAAATAATATTTATTTCAAATTAATGGCTTTTAACATTTGAAAAAAAAGCTAATCCTAAAAGGTTTAACATTTCTATCGTGACCCAAATAATCATCTTTGTTTAGGAAAAAAAAAATCTACATAAAAAATTGAATTATGTATTTCAATTTTATTAATTTAAAAAAAAATGGTTTAGTTAATTTTAAAATTTTGAATCATTTATGCTAAGAGAATGTTAGTTGGAGTTGTTTGGTGAAAAAATTGTTTCTCTATTGCATCGGTTCAAATCTCTCATTAATGAAATTAACAAAATACTTGTATCATGGTGTAATAGTGGTAACTAAAGTTACTAATTCTCCAAAAAACATTATTCACTTAAATGACTTGACTTGAATCACTTATATTTTAGAGATGTTTGAGATCATTCTTTTTTTTTTTAAATCAGAAAATATCCAACACTTTTAACTTCACTAAAAAAAAATATTTGTTAACTTATATTAAATTGTCTTAACTTACATCAAATTTTGACTTACTTCGATTTATTATTTTGGTGAAGTTTAAAATCATTATATCTTAAAACGACAATGCTTTAAACCTAATCAAAATAATAAATTTTAAATTTAAAAGGTTTATTTAGCTAAGCTTTATATCATTTTTTAATTTAAAAAATTATTCGGCCAAGCTTTATATCATTTTCGTTTCGTCTAGGAACAAAATGTTACATAAAATTTTGGGTTACTCCTATTAATTTTAGGAGAATTATTTCAGAGTAAAGCTTAACCATACCTAAAATTTTGATTCACATAACATTTTAATTTGGAAACCTTAAATTTGTGATTTTTGGCATAATACTAAATATTTAATTTTACCGGCCATTACAAACCTAATAAATTTATGTTTTCCACTCTCAATCTTGCAACAACATATTTTAATTTGAGACTAAATACCAAAAATCTCTGACAAGCATACTGCTCGTCAAGGGTGGCCTTTTTTTGTTTGTGGTATCTCCCCCAAAATTTTATCCAAATCACATTGCAAAGTTATTGTTTAATTAAATAACTAAAAAAATTTGCAGAGTAATTATTTAAATGTTCATAAATCAATATTTTTAAGTTCCAAATATAAATAGGCATTTTGATGTCCATATAAAAAAAAAATCTCGTTTTAGAGCACTATAACAATATTCAAAGACATATGATACTCTCATACCTGCAAACTATATCACTAGCATAATCAATGAAACAACCATTTATGGAACCATTGTTCCCTTCTGAGACACCATATTGCTAAAATTTTCACATACAACCCTCTTGAAGCATGACCCAAAAAATATCAATTTCGAGAGGAAACTTCATATATGGATTTGGTTTCCAGCAATGATTAAATATGCAATTATAACAAGATACAAATATTTCCTCAAAGTAAATGGTGTTTCCACCATATGGAATTTCCAAAACATAGATTCAACAAAGAATAATGTTGTGGCAACTACCATTACATCAAATAAAAGCAAAGGATCAGAGCCTTACACGGTTGAAGCAAAGAATTGTATTACTGGAAGCATTGGGCCTAAGTATTTTGATGCTCCGATTTTGTAGAGAGCTTTGCATGTTTTACACCCACGTCTACAGATCGTCGAGAAGGAGTGGATACAACTCGGTAGAGGAGACAAGTGGGGGCATCATTTGGAGAATATTAAGGGCATGCAAAGCATACAAGCAGGTTGAAAAAGTAAGGCAACATGACCTCAAATCCCTTACACCATTTCATACCTCCTTCAAGCTCTAAAAAAAACAATGATAATTAGCTCATTTTCTTCCATGGCTCTCTACAAAATTCTCACCTAAAACTTCCACTGAATGAAAAACAGGGTAAACAATAAACAATGACAACATTGAAATTTCAAATATTTCAAGGCTTCCAAAATGTCAAATTTCAAATTCAAATAGGATCATGGCATGGTAGATACACCGATGCGTATGGTTGTCAGGACGTTGTGTGTGACGACAACGGAGCTGGGGAGTTGAGGTCATAATGAAACTAGGGAGCAATGCCTATAACAGAATAGAACGTCAACATCATGGATAAATTTGAGGTTGTCATAGGAGAGTCACTGGCTAGAGAAGGGCTCAATATCAAAGGTCACAAAAACCAAAGAGAAAAACGTTGAGTTGTTAGACTACTCCATTGAAAAAAAATTAACAAGAATAACAAGACTTAATAGAATTTTACTTCTATGAATGGAGACGGTTGAATATCATCGTTGGATAGGATCTATGAAAAATTAAAGTTGCAACATATCTGAAACTGTCAAAACAAAATTATATTTCATGTTCCTTTATGAGTTATACCGCCATCACTGGGTGGTCCATTGGTTGGCTAACCATCACATTTATGTACCTGTAAATTTCACTTCATATTCCTAGAGAGATACACAGTTAATATGTCTCAGTTGTAGGAAGGAGTAGGTGTTACCGTGGAAAATAATATGTCCAAACATTCTTGATCATTTGCAGGAAGTTCTGCACTTTACTTATAGATACTGGTAGAAGCTTCGAGATGTTACTGAGATTATGAGAAGGAAAGGCATAGAGGTTCAAATCCTCATTTTGTAGCTACAAATGTTGCTGAAATGACTAGGTTAAGTGATCTCAAGAGGCTGCTAAAGATATGAACCCAATCAATCAGGACATTGTGGAAACTCTCTTGCCCCAATATGTGCACTGCAAAAATTATTATGGTATGTCGATTTTAATTATAGTTATACTGTGATGGTGACTGGAGGACAGATTTTATTTAAATAAGTTTAAATTAATTGATATTAACACTAATTATTTTAACACAATAAATGGGCATAGTTTAATTTTAAGTAAATTTTGGATGTGTGGTGATATGGTACATTGTTATTAAGTCCATTGTATATTGGTTTTTCAGCAGAGAGACTCATTCTAAAACTCAGTGTGTTACACGTCATTTTGTCATCATCACATTTGACTGTCATTATGGATCTATGACCTTCCATATTCATGCTTCCTTAGAAGTAAAAAACATCCATGTTCCTGAACCAAGTCTTGGAAAGTGAAAAATCTCTTTAAAAACCCTTGAAAATTTTCCGCTGCACTTATTTCGGTCATTTCCCACGCATGCATTGATACTTCTTCTATTAGCCACGTCGATTGTTGCTTTTTTCACCAATAAAAACTGCAAACCCCCCTAAAAGGACGTAAGCACGAAAAAGTAACTTCTAGAAGCCTACTTGGGCAAATATTCTTCCATCTACAAGCCTCTAGAGTTGCGTCGGTTCGATCTATATCCCTCCACTCATGGAGCTTATCCCTTGGATAAAAGAACCATAATAGCTTCATTGGAGGATCTCATCCCTCTCTTGATTGATCTGAAAGCTCCTCAATATATATATACATTAAGACAAAATTTTAGGGTTAGGGTAGTTAGTTGAACATATAATTGTACATTGAATATCACATCTTTGTATACAAGAGTTAATTGAAGATAAATCTATGTTACTAATTCTAGAGAGGAATGCTTCTTAAACCAAGGAGCATTATTACGTGGACATATGGGAGAAATTTGTTCAACATCATGGCTCAGGTTGTAATATTTCTCTTTTTTATTCTTGATAATACATATGGATATATTTTTCTCCTTGTTTTGTTTGTAAAATCATTGAAACAATGTCAATACTTAGTATCCTTGATCATTAAGTTGAACTGGTGTTTTTTATTATCATATACTTCATATGATTTGATCCTTTGCATGTTTATGATTACAGTTTCTTCTCGTCGTTGAGGGATTCCTTTGGAGTGAAAGGGAAAGGTCTGCATCAAATTCCTCGTTGAAATGTAGGAGTATAACCTCCTCGCTTCTAAGTTATGATAGTATGAATGCTAATATTTTAGAGAAAGAGGTATTCAAATGGTTGTTTGTTTATAGTTTTCTGTTGGGGTACTAGGGTGATCGCTCTTGTTTGCAAGGGGTATTCATCCAGAAAACAAATTGGCGACTCCACTAGGGATTACAAGCTTAGTTTTCCTTTGATTTTATTTGGTTTGATATTCCAAAATTCCTATTTTTGACTATTCTGAGTGTTGTTGGGTATATAAAATTTTGGATTCTCTGATTCAAAAAGCCTTAAAAAAAAATTTCCAACATTTCTCTACCCTACAGTGTTTTCTGTGGTAAACAAAGTGAAAAATTACATACTTTTATAGTTTAGTTGAGTGCACATGTGAACTGATTTGCACTGAAAACCTGTGCACCCCCTGGGAAATTTTGAAAAAAATAATATTTTATCATTGAGAATCAAATAACCAATTTCTTAAGGTTTAACCTAATCTATATCAACTCTCATAATCAGTTTGTGAACTCTTCCAAAAAACCTTAGAGTCTTTATTGATAAATCATCCTTTTTTCATATTCAGATGAGGATATCTGAGGTGTTGTGCATTTCTCTTTTTGGAAAATAAATTCATTCCCTAAGATCACTCGTTTTCTGTTATTTCCTACTGGAGCCACCAAGATATTTTCATCCTGACCTTTTTAAGTATTCGTCTCTTCCTCATGTGCACAAATGAAAACTTCTAGATTATTGAATTGTGATTTGTCTCAAACTAGTCTTTTATGCTTTCATTTCTGCTAGTTCAAGCAGAAAACAATTTTTTTTTCCTTCAACTAAACGAAATCATCAAAAGACACTCATAGGTATCTTAGTTATGAGTTTTAGTTAAAATATTTGTTTCTCTTTGAATTTTTTACACTTGTTAGGGTTTTAATAAGTTGATTTTGTTTTGAGAATTATTTTTTCATCAAATTGTATTTTTTGGCTTTGTAATCAACAAAATTTTTCATCACAAGGAGATATTGGTCATTCTTGGAAATGAAACTGTTTCCTTGATGAAGAATAAAAATAGTAAACCTCGAATTAACCATTGTTGAATCCCTATAAAAATTTAACATTATTATTAAAAATAGAAAAAAAGTAATGTTAATAGATCCACAATTTTAAAAATTTTAATGTGTGAAAAAATTACCTCGAATCCCATATTTTTTTTCCTAAATTGTCACATCGTAGAGTATTATTTTCAAAATTTTACTGTATAAAAAAGTTGTTTTGAATCTCATGTCTTTTCCTCATTATTGTATTTACTAACTTGTCAAAATGATGAAGCATTATTAATGCATGTTCCAAGACTTAAAACACCTTCCATCCCTATAAAAATTAAACATTCTTTATAAAATGAAAAACAAAACAAATCTTGAAAGATCTATCATTTTCAAAATAATGATAAAAATAATATTTATTTCAAATTAATGGCTTTTAACATTTGAAAAAAAAACTAATCCTAAAAGATTTAACATTTCTATCGTGACCCAAATAATCATCTTTGTTTAGGAAAAAAAAAAATCTACATAAAAAATTGAATTATTTATTTCAATTTTATTAATTTAAAAAAAAAATGGTTTAGTTAATTTTAAAATTTTGAATCATTTATGATAGGAGAATGTTAGTTGGAGTTGTTTGGTGAAAAAATTGTTTCTCTATTGCATCGGTTCAAATATCTCATTAATGAAATTAACAAAATACTTGTATCATGGGGTAATAGTGGTAACTAAAGTTACTAATTCTCCAAAAAAAAATATTCACTTAAATGACTTGACTTGAATCACTTATATTTTAGAGAAGTTTGAGATCATTTTTTTTTTTTTTAAATCAGAAAATATCCAACACTTTTAACTTCACTAAAAAAAATATTTGTTAACTTATATTAAATTGTCTTAACTTACATCAAATTTTGACTTACTTCGATTTATTATTTTGGTGAAGTTTAAAATCATTATATCTTAAAAAGACAATGCTTTTAACCTAATCAAAATAATCAATTTTGAATTTAAAAGGTTTATTTAGCTAAGCTTTATATCATTTTTTAATTTAAAAAATTATTCGGCCAAGCTTTATATCATTTTCGTTTCGTCTAGGAACAAAATGTTACATAAAATTTTGGGTTACTCCTATTAATTTTAGGAGAATTATTTCAGAGTAAAGCTTAACCATACCTAAAATTTTGATTCACATAACATTTTAATTTGGAAACCTTAAATTTGTGATTTTTGGCAGGCTACTAAATATTTAATTTTACCGGCCATTACAAACCTAATAAATTTATGTTTTCCACTCTCAATATTGCAACAACATATTTTAATTTGAGACTAAATACCAAAAATCTCTGAAAAGCATACTGCTCTTCAAGGGTGGCCTCTTTTTGTTTGTGGTATCTCCCCCAAAATTTTATCCAAATCACATTGCAAAGTTATTGTTTAATTAAATAACCAAAAAAATTTGCAGAGTAATTATTTAAATGTTCATAAATCAATATTTTTAAGTTCCAAATATAAATAGGCATTTTGATGTCCATATAAAAAAAAAATCTGGTTTTAGAGCACTATAACAATATTCAAAGACATATGATACTCTCATACCTACAAACTGTATCGCTAGAATAATCAATGAAATGACCATTTATGGAACCATTGTTCCCTTCTGAGACACCATATTGCTAAAATTTTCACATACAACCCTCTTGAAGCATCACCCAGAAAATATCAATTTCGAGAGGAAACTTCAGATATGGATTCGGTTTCCAGCAATGATTAAATATGAAATTATAACAAGATACAAAGATTTCCTCAAAGTAAATGGTGTTTCCACCATATGGAATTTCCAAAACATAGATTCAACAAAGAATAATGTTGTGGCAACTAACCATTACATCTAATAAAACTAAAGGATCAGAGCCTTACACGGTTGAAGCAAAGAATCGTATTACTGGAAGCATTGGGCCTAAGGATTTTGATGCTCCGATTTTGTAGAGAGCTTTGCATGTTTTCCACCCACGTCTATAGATCGTCGAGAAGGAGTGGATACAACTCAGTAGAGGAGACAAGTGGGGGCATCATTTGGAGAATAGTAAGGGCAAGCGAAGCATACAAGCAGGTTGAAAAAGTAAGGCAACATGACCTCAACTCCCTTACACCATTTCATACCTCCTTCAAGCTCTAAAAAAAAAAATGATACTTAGCTCATTTTCTTCCATGGCTCTCTACAAAATTCTCGCCTAAAACTTCCACTGAACGAAAAACAAGGTAAACAATAAACAATGACAACATTGAAATTTCAAATATTTCAAGGCTTCCAAAATGTCAAATTTCAAATTCAAATAGGATCATGGCATGGTAGATACATCGATGCGTATGGGTGTCAGGACGTTGTGTGTGACGACAACGGAGCTGGGGATTTGAGGTCATAATGGAACTAGGGAGCAATGCCTATAACAGAATAGAACGTCAACATCATGGATAAATTTGAGGTTGTCATAGGAGAGTCGCTGGCTAGAGAAGGGCTCAAAATCAGAGGTCACAAAAACCAAAGAGAAAAACTTTGAGTTGTTAGACTACTCCATTGAAAAAAAATTAACAAGAATACCAAGACTTCATAGAATTTTACTTCTATGAATGGAGACGGTTGAATATCATCGTTGGATGGGATCTATGAAAAATTAAAGTTGCAACATATTTGAAAATGTCAAAACAAAATTATATTTCATGTTCCTTTATGAGTTATACCGCCATCACTAGGTGGTCCATTGGTTGTCTAACCATCACATTTATGTACCCGTAAATTTCACTTCATCTTCCTAGAGAGATACACAGTTAATGAGAGAGATACACAGTTAATATGTCTCAGTTGTAGGAAGGAGTAGGTGTTACCGCAGAAAATAATATGTCCAAACATTCTTGATCATTTGCAGGAAGTTCTGCTCTTTATTTATAGATACTGGTAGAAGCTTCGAGATGTTACTGAGATTATGAGAAGGAAAGGCATAGAGGTTCAACTCCTCATTTTGTAGCTACAAATGTTGCTGAAATGACTAGGTTAAGTTATCTCAAGAGGCTGCTAAAGATATGAACCCAATCAATCAGGACATTGTGGAAAGTCTCTTGCCCCAATATGTGCACTGCAAAAATTATTATGGTATGTCGATTTTAATTATAGTTATACCGTGATGGTGACTGGAGGACAGATTTTATTTAAATAAGTTTAAATTAATTGATATTAACACTAATTATTTTAACACAATAAATGGGCATAGTTTAATTTTAAGTAAATTTTGGATGTGTGGTGATATGGTACATTGTTATTAAGTCCATTGTATATTGGTTTTTCAGCAGAGAGACTCATTCTAAAACTCAGTGTGTTACACATCATTTTTTCATCATGACATTTGAATGTCATTATGGATCTATGACCATCCATATTCATGCTTCCTTAGAAGTAAAAAACATCCATGTTCCTGAACCAAGTCTTGGAAAGTGAAAAATCTCTTTAAAAACCCTTATAAATTTTCCTCTGCACTTATTTCGGTCATTTCCCATGCATGCATTGATACTTATTCTATTAGCCATGTCGATTGTTGCTTTGTTCACCAATAAAAACTACACACCCCCCTAAAGGGACGTAAGCACGAAAAAGTAACTTCTAGAAGCCTACTTGGGCAAATATTCTTCCATCTACAAGCCTCTAGAATCGCGTCGGTTCGATCTATATCCCTCCACTCATGGAGCTTATCCCTTGGATAAAAGAACCATAATAGCTTCATTGGAGGATCTCATCCCTCTCTTGATTCATCTGAAACCTACTCAATATATATATACATTAAGACAAAGTTTTAGGGTTAGGGTAGTTAGTTGAACATATAATTGTACATTGAATATCACATCTTTGTATACAAAAGTTAATTGAAGATAAATCTATGTTACTCATTCTAGAGAGGAATTCTTCTCAAACCAAGGAGCATGATTGTGTGGACATATGGGAGAAATCTGTACAACATCATGGCTCAGGTTGTAAGACACTCTTTTTTATTCTTGATAATACATATGGATATATTTTTCTCCTTGTGTTTTTTTTTAAATCATTGAAACAATGTCAACACTTAGTCTCCTTGATCATTAAGTTGAACTGGTGTTTTTTATTACCATATACTTCATATTCTTTGATCCTTTGCATGTTTATGATTACAGTTTCTTCTCGTCGTTGAGGGATTCCTTTGGAGCGAAAGGGAAAGGTCTACATCAAATGCCTCGTTGAAATGTAGGAGTATAACCTCCTCGCTTCTAAGTTATGATAGTCTGAATGCTAATATCTTAGAGAAAGAGGTATTCAAATGGTTGTTTGTTTGTAGTTTTCTGTTGGGGTACTAGGGAGATCGCTCTTGTTTGCAAGGGGTATTTATCCAGAAAACAAATTGGCGACTCCACTAGGGATTACAAGCTTAGTTTTCCTTTGATTTTATTTGGTTTGATATTCCAAAATTCCTATTTTTGACTATTCTGAGTGTTGTTGGGTATATAAAATTTTGGATTCTCTGATTCAAAAAGCCTTAAATTTTTTTTTCCAAAATTTCTCTACCCTACAGTGTTTTCTGTGGAAAACAAAGTGAAAAATTATGCAAGTTTCTAGTTTAGTTCAGTGCACATGTGAACCTAGCTTTGCCCTGAAAACCTGTGCACCCCCTGGGAAATTTTGAAAAAAATAATATTTTATCATTGAGAGTCAAATAACCAATTTCTTAAGGTTTAACCTAATCTATACCAACTCTCATAATTATTTTGTGAACTCTTCCCAAAAACCTTAGAGTCTTTATTGTTAAATCATCATTTTTTCATATTCAGATAAGGATATCCGAGGTGTTGTGCATTGCTCTTTTTGGAAAACAAATTCATTGCCTAAGATCACTTGTTTTCTGTTATTTCCTACTGGAGCCACCAGGATTATTTTCATCCTGACATTTTTAAGTATTCGTCTCTTCCTCATGTCCACAAATGAAAACTTCTAGATTACTGAATTGTGATTTGTCTCAAACTAGTCTTTTATGCTTTCATTTCTGCTAGTTCAAATAGAAAACAATTTATTTTTCTTTCAACTAAAAGAAATCATCAAAAGACAGTCATAGGTATCTTAGTTATGATTTTTAGTTAAAATATTTGTTTCTCTCTGAAGTTTTTATAAGTTGATTTTGTTTCGAGAATTATTTTTTCATCAAATTGTATTTTTTGGCTTTGTAATCAACAAAATTTTTCATCACAAGGAGATATTGGTCATTCTTGGAAATGAAACTGTTTCCTTGATGAAGAATAAAAATGGTAAACCTCGCATTAACCATTGTCGAGGAGTCTGGGATCACTTGTTACTAAACCTTGTATTTACCATGTGGAGGATATTTCAATGGGATTGAGCTTTCATACTCTACCCTTGCATGTATATCGGACTTTAGATTGTTCCCCGAGGTTCAATTGTCTTAGTTGGTGACCTCAGTGGCCATAATATTTAGGATTTTCCTAAGGTGGCGATGGAGGGAAGTTCCCATTGTACCTGGAGGAAACGTTGACAGGACTCACTTGGACTTTCTGAAGGGTAATCTTCACTTCAAGATGACATAGTGAAGTTACTTGCACCAAACTACTTCATTAAGTAGGTTGTCATGGTTACTCTTCAAACGGCCAATTTTCCACATTAATCTCAGCGACATTGGATTTCATAACTCACCAGTGATTTTATTTTGGAAACATATTGTTTGTGTGTGGATTGTTTCTTATATTTTATAGATGTGTGTTTTAATTTTAGGAGGAATTAGGTGTGATTCTTTTGAATTTTTTTTATATTGAGTGTTTAAGAAATTAATCGTGGTTTAATTACCGAGAAATTAACATAGAATGTAGGGGAAACCCCCTGAATATAGACCCATTCAATTGGAAAAAATAAAAAATGATAGAGTTCAATCATTAGGAACTGGGTCTACTTAATAAGGAGAAACATCCATTTTAATACATCCCTATTTCGAAGTTAATCAACCTCAGATAAATAAAAAAGAACAACAACAATGATAAATTTATGAAGTAATTATAGTTCAATATGTTATTGGTGAGTTGTCAGATAGACAACTCAATGGACCTAAAATATTTGAGCCTGAATTTGATTTGAGTTCCTCTGATTCACCTTCGAATCTTACAGCCCCAACTCGTGGTCATTGTTAAACACAAGCATGGTCAAAAACACAGAAAGGGAAAGATAAGCATTGATTTCCTTTCCATTAACCATATATGTCTATTTATATTACAATGGGGTGACTCTTGGATTCCACATTCCAAGGTCACTTGGACTCCTTTATGACTATTCGGCTTCCACACCTACCCATAGAGGATTAGGTGTCCAACGTTCCCCCCCTAATTTTGAAGGGGTATGTGTGAGTCGAAGGAGAGAGTTGTAATAAAAATCTTAAAAGTATGCATGGCAGCACTTAGGCTAAATCATCTCTCTGAAATGTTGACATAAAGAGGTGGTTTGAGGATAACCACCAACACTAGAATGCAACGCTTATTGCAGTTCCCGGAACTCTTCCAAGTCTGGAAAGAAGCTAAGGGATTCTACTAGAGAAAGTGTCCCTCATATTTGAAGAGGGAGACCTTCAACCTAAAATAATGGAGGTCTACAACCTGTGATGGTTTAAGGATGACCACCAACACTATAATGTTTAATGCATTTCCTGGAACTCTACCAAAGCTGCAAAAAGCTGAATGTAATGTCTCCTCTTAACCACTTCAATTTTTATTTTTTTTCTTGTCATACTATAATTCTGTACTTCTAATTGTCACCTCCATTTAGATATACCATTGAGTTCCAACAATTATGAAAGGCTATGGGACAGAATATGTATATCTTGGATCCTTATTTAGCTTTGATTTATTCCTCCCTTAAAGTTTGGGGTGACTTATGTTGTACATATATATATAGATATCCATTATATTTATGGTGAATATAATTGTATGCATCCATAAATCATATTCATACTCATAGTAATTATACCCATACTTATTTATAAAGCTCACCACATATAGATTGTGGATTTCATTTTCCTATTCTTATCGATGCATCATGAATATGTCACTCACTTATTGGTAAGTATTTTTATCATTTCCCTAAGCTGGAAACCTTTGGCTGGATATCGAATTTATCCAACGTGCTTGGTGACTTAATTCGATTTATGTCATTTCTCAGTGGTCGTTTCTATTCGTTCAGTCCCACCTTGCGATCATGGTTTAATGGGATAATACACTGTACCTCTGTCACCATAGATATCTCGTGTATTTTCCATTATGAAAAAAATTTCATGGGAGTAGACGACATTGAAGTCGTCCTAGTTACTTGTTACGTTGGCAAATTGGAATCTATGTGGTGAGGATTGGATAGCTCGTTTTTCTCTCCACATCGATTAGGTTTCGTGGCCTTCTGAGGATTTAAAGCCTCAGCTGTGATCCCTCATCCCGGTTTGTTCATGTATAAACACCAGCATTGCACCCTTACAATTTTATATTTGTAATATATATGAAATCATTCATTACGCCTGTCCGGGTATACTATTGGAAGTACCCTGAAATATATTGAAATTGATTTCTCATTTATGACTTGGACGATTGTGCAAAGGTTCTCGATTTTTTCCCAATTCGATCCGTGGCATCCCATTGATTTGATTCCAAGTGGACGATGGAGATGTTGCGTATCAGATAGGGTTTTTTTCATTGGGTTTAACGAATCGTATTAAAATTCTGAATTTGCATCAGGAAGTGTTATTTGGCTCTTCGTTTCTCTTGATCGATTTCTTGTGTGTATACTCTGCTCAATTGGAGAGATGCAACTTCAAGCTCGTTCCGGCTTCTGGGCGTCATCATTTTTTATTTTTATTTCATCATCATTCAGGTATATGAAGTTCGTGGTTCGGTTTGTTTTAATTCCTCATTCTTAAATTTTAAAAGATAACCATCTCAGCCACCCAAAATGCGACCTCTGGTTGATTTCCGTTTTGCTACTTTGGCTTGGTTTTTATTTCATCAATTCTAGTTGAGTTCGGCTCTAATATTCACCCTTGCAGGGTAGGAATTGCTGCTGCTCGTGTTTTTCATGACCGGGTTTTGCTTCGTTTTCCAAGTTTTCCCTGGCTCTCTGCAAGACGTCACTATACAAGTAAGCCATCGATTTTTTGGAAGTAATTTATCCTGGGATTGTTTTGTTCTGGCGAGCATTTTCACCATAATCCTTTTCCATTTCTACAGGTCGTATTTGTTAGCAGAGCCCTCAAATTTCAGAGGTAACCCTTATGTTATTTTTCTTAGTTCAACATATTATATTATGAATTGTCCTCTATTTTTATGGTTATAACGAGCTCTCATGTCGCCCTAAATTTTATGGCAGGTAGTTTCGAATCCCGATGAAGTTTTTCCTCAATAGTATTTGATGGATTTATTGTTTATTCGGCTTGACGTCATTGTACCTTGAATTCCAGGTCGGTATCAACGTGTCCTCAGTCAGAGCGTGACCTAGCTTTCTTGTTGTTGTTATACGAAATTTGTCTAGACACTTCAAGTTTTGTATTGTCCACAAAAATTTCTACTGTAATAAGGATTTATGTCCGAACTGTCACTATAAACAATTTTATGAAATTCTCGAATTAATTAAATTCTGCAATATTGTCATGAACCCACGATAGACTTGCATCGCAAGGGGTTTCAAAGTTGAATATGTATATATTCTATCGACTGTCTGTCTCTGTTATGAGTGACAGATCAATATTATTTTCGGATGGTTTCCAGATTTCTATATTTATGCTAATACTGATGTGAAATAGTTTCTCCCTTCAAAATTTTTATACTTAACTTGGCGTGAATAATTTTATAAGTTGCCAGTCCTAATTTCTCCTTCTATAGTTACCTATGGCTAGTGAGCCATTTCATAATTTCAGATATACAGTTCCCTATGGCCATGGAAAGAATTTGTCCTCCTCATGTCCGTGGTTCAGTCTATATCCGCACGTTCAATGCATAATAGTGACATCTCATAGGCTATTTGGTCAGTTGGATGGATCGATGATATCAACTGCCTTGTTAAGAATTTAATTCCGGAATCATTCAGGCTTTCCATAGTTTTGTGACACAGTTGAGTTTTCGGTTCTCAAGTAATTGTTCCATGATTATTAAATATGTTCTCACTGGTCTCTTGTCTCTTAATAGGAGTAGAAAGGTTATATCACAGTCCTCAATCTTATTTTTGTGTGTCTCTTTTCGCTTTTACTAGTGTAATTAAATATTCCTATTATGCTCATGCTTCAATAACTTCTACCAACTCATTACATAAAATTTAAAATTTAATTAACTCCTAATCAACCCAGTTGATGTAATAGTCCTTATCACTCAGCTTTCTTTCACTTATTAGTCTCGGCTTCATATAAGAGATTGTTTCGTTGTGCTGTATATTTGTGGAGCGCATCATGCTAATTATTGTGGGTACCTGTGTTTTACCATTATAGCTTCGACTCTGTTAACTTCTAGACAAAATACTGGCATGGTTATTTTTCCTCACTAATTTCTCTTTACTTCATTCTGTTATAGAAATAACTTGATACATGCAGGAAATAATTTCTATTGTGCTTTTTCTTTTGTATGGAGGGTATATTGACTCTAGAACCTCCTGTGTTTTCACCCATTTAATGCACAACTGAGATTATAGTTCATCTATTTCTATTTTAAATATTTGTACAGTAACTCTCATACTGCTTTCTCTTATGTATACCTATCAAATTCATTCTATTAACTCAGAAGCAGATTAAGGTTAAATTATCTGTGGAGGAATATGTATCCTCATATTTAAACCAACCCTGGTTTATAGATTCTGCTGGATTCTCCTCTATATATTTCTATTTCTACAACTATACAGAATTAAGAGGGTGAATTCCTTATGTTTAATTCTGTTAAATGTAGAAACTAACAAGTCTAACATCCAAATCAAACAAGTACATAACCAATTTATACAACATGAAGTAATAAACACCAGGCAACTTAAAGGTGTACCACTGTTGAAATTGACCAACCTCCCAACCTTAGAGTCCTTGTATCTCCCAGAACTCACCCCCGAGCTGAGATCATCTCCTCGAACAGACCAACCTCTAATCTGTTCAGGAATAGCTTATTTAAGCTTTTTCTCCCCAAAGCCTGTTTCTAATTCTGCATCCAGAATATCAGGATGCTTTTCTTCCTGTTTTCCTAGGCTTCCCTATTTAGGGACTTTTAAAGTTTCTTTCTGCTTTTCCCAGCTTTTTCTCCTCTTCCCAACTACTCTCCACATCATTGGGAAAAGTAGATTTTCCTCAAAATCTAATTTGGAAATAAATTCTTTCAAGGATTTTTGAAAGATTTGTGGGGAAAGTATTTTCCTTTATCCATCCTCATGGATTTAGCCAGGGATCTCATAATTCTCATTTTGGTAAATTCTGCACAACATTATTTTATTAAATTTTTATAATGAATATATCTAACTACATCCACAACATATACTTATCCATTTGGGGTCCACTCCCCTTAGGATTAAAGTTCACTTGTCTAGCTTGGAAAGAAAACATAAATGAGGGGTGTTACATATTCCCCCTCTGAAAGAAAACACCGTCCTCGGTGTTAATATCTAATTACTAGAGTTCATTTTTCAAACAAAAATGGATATTTTTCCATCATTTCAGCTTCTCTTTCCCAGGTAGCTTCTTCAGCATTAAAGTGCTTCCACTGCACCTTTACTCTTGCTACCATCCGATTCCTCAATTTAATTTCTTCCCGCTCCAATATTTGGAGCGGTTTTGGAAGGAACTCCCCTTCTGGTTCCACCTGTATCACATTCCAATCAACAATGTGAGAATCATCATGTATATATCTTTTTAATAATAAAACATGATATACATCATGAAATTTAACATGGGGTGGTAAGGCCATCTTGTAAGCCACTGGTCCCACCCTTTCTAATACTTCAAAAGGACCACAATATCTAGGAGCCAGTTTTGCACAACTTCTAGCATAAAGTGTGCACTTTTTGGGTTTAATACGCAAATACACATGTTCCCCCACTTTAAATTCTTGATGTACTCTCTTCTTATCAGCATAGTTTTTCTGGCGATCTTGTGCTGTCTTGATGTTTCTTTGTATTTGTTTAACAATTCTTTCCATCTCTTGTAAAGCATCTCGTCCCAACATTAGCTTATCCTCAGGTTGGCTCCAGCTCAAATGAGTACAGCATTTTCTTCCATAGAGTGCCTCAAACGGACTCATTTTGATGGAGGATTGATAGCTGTTATTATAGGAAAATTCAGCTAAATACAAGTAGTCTTCCCATTTTGATGGCCTATCCATCACGTACATTCTCAGCATATCCTCCAAAATATGATTAGTTCTTTCTGTCTGACCGTCGGTCTGAGGGTGATAGGTGGTACTAAAATTCAACTTAGTGCCCATACCTCCAAATAGACCTTTCCAAAAGGCTGCTATGAACTTAACATCTCTATTTGAAACAATCATCTTTGGGACCCCATGTAATCTTACTATCTCTCTTAGAAACACATCTGCTACTTGGGTTGTCCCAAAAGTAGATTTTATAGGTATGAAGTGTGCAGTTTTTGTTAAAGTGTCTACTACTACCATCACTGAATCGTGTTGGTATTTAGTTTTGGGTAGCCCTGTTATAAAATGTATAGAAACTGTGTCCCATTTCCATTCTGCAATCGGAAAAGGATTTAGAAGAGCAGCAGGATGTTGATGTTCAACTTTAACTAATTGACACTCCATGCATCTAGCTAAATATTCTGCTACATCTCTTTTCATTCCTGGCCAAAACAACTTCTTTTTCAAAGCTATTAACATTTTCTGATATCCAGGATGCCCTGCATACAGTTGTTTTTGATATTGATCTAGAATATCTCTTTTGAAGGACTCCACATTGGGGATATATAATCTGTTTTTGTAGCAGATCAGCCCTTTTTGGTTTTGAGTGTACTCAGCCATCTCCTTCTTTAGTAGTTTCACCTGTAGTGTTTCATAATTTGGATCCTGGTTTGCTTCTCTTTTCACTAAATTTTCTAAATCAAACTGGGCACTACTTCCAATACTGTGTATATTTTGACAGGCATTTCTGCTCAAGGCATCAGCAATTTTATTTTATTTCCCTCTGATATGTTTTATATACATATCAAATTCACTCAAAAAATTCAGCCATCTAGCTTGTCAAGCATTCAAATCAGTTTGGGAAAAGAAATATTTAAGACTAATATGATCAGTCATCAATGTAAATTTTTTTCCAAGGAGATAGTGTCGCCACATCTTCAAGGCATGAATAAAAACAGCCAAATCCAAATCATATGCACTATAGTTCTGTTCATGTGTCTTCAGTTTCCTCGACTCATATGCAATAACTGAGTTTTCCTGCAAAAGGACTCCTCCCAACCCCTCTCTATAAGCATCTGTACATATCACAAATTCTTTATCAGGATATGCAATTTTCAGTATAAGGGTTGTAGTGAGTTTTAATTTCAATTGTTCAAAACTGTTTTGGCATTTTTCATTCCACTCAAATTTGACCCCCTTTCTTTGCAGTGAGGTTATGGGGTATGCTATGGTAGAAAATATCTCCAAAAATTTGTGATAATAACCTACAATCCCCATGAATGATCTCACTACTGAAACATCTGTTGGCACAGGCCATTCTTTAATAGCCTTTATCTTTTCAGGGTCAACAGCCAACCCTTGTTCAGAAATAATATGACCCAAGTATTGGATCTTTTCCTTATAGAATTCACATTTACTGAATTTGGCATATAACTGGTTTTCTTTCAAAGTTTGCAATACTATCCTCAAGTGATCTTTGTGTTCTTCCTCACTTTTTGAGTAAACTAAAATATCATCTATGAACACAAGTAAGAATTTATCCAAATACTTGTTTAACACACTGTTCATTAAGCACATAAAGGTGGCAGGGGCATTCGTCAAACCGAAAGGTAGGACTACAAATTCGTAGTGACCATACCTAGTTCAAAAAGTTGTTTTACTAATGTCTTCCTCCTTAATTCTGAGCTGGTGATAACCAATCCTTAAGTCAATCTTTGAAAATACTGAAGCCCCTCTCACTTGGTCAAAAAGATCATCAATTCTGGGCAACAGGTATCTGTTTTTAATGGTCAACTTATTCAGTTGACGATAATCAATGCACATCCTAAAGGTTCCATCCTTCTTTTTCACAAATAGAACCAGTGCTCCCCAAGGAGACACACTCGGTCAGATATAGCCCTTATCCAACAATTCTTGCAATTTCATTTTCAGTTCCATGAGTTCGGGGGGACTCATTCGATAAGGGGCTTGGGAAACAGGTGTTGCTCTAGGCACCAAATCGATTGAAAATTCAATCTCTCTTTTGGGTGGAAGATGAGGAATCTCATCTGGAAAAACTTCCTTAAACTCTCTTACTACTGGCAAAGCATCCAACATATTTTCTTCAGTTTTCTGTTCTGTCTCTTCTACATGTACTGCATAGACTTGGTATCCTTTCCTAGCTGTTCGTTTTAATTGCAGTGCTGATATTTGTCTTACAGAGATGGGTTTTAGTTTTCCTTTGAGAACAAAAGATTTTCCTTCTTCATCTATGCAATGCAGAGTTTTATCCCAACAATTCATCATCGCCTTTCTCTTTTCCAGCCAATCCATTCCTATCAGCAAGTCATATAAGCCTAACGACAGAATGTTGAAATTCACTTTTGTCTGAAAATAATTTAATTTGATTGCTGTTTGGGGTAATTTATGGGTTACCTTCCTCTTGGTTCCAGTGGCTAACTGGACCAACCAAGACTGCTGAAATTTTTCAGTTCTGAGATTGCATTTTTCTGCAATTTTTGGACTAATGTAACTCAAAGAAGCACCCGGATCAATCAAAACAGTAACAGATTGGTCAGCAATCTTACCTTCCATATCCACCATGGTAGCTTGATGTTCTGCTTGTGGATTCTCCAAGGCTGCACTGATAGTAGGTATATTTCTTGCTATGTAATTTACTTTGGTAGCTTCTCGGTCTCTCATAATCATCTGAATGTTTCGGTGGGGGAAATCCCTCAAAAGATTAGGTTCTCCACAGCCCCAACATTTCAGAGGCTCCCTCATTTTAACTGTGCCTTCCTTCTTTATTTCTCCATCTAATTGTTTGGAACCAACTTGGGACTAAGCTGTTTGGCTTTCTTTTGGTTTATTAAATTTCTTCCGCTGATGATCCCTGCCAAAGCTCTTCAAATAAGATGGTTTTTGTTTCTTCCCTTTGAATTCAATCTTATTTACCCAAATTTTTCCATGCTCACCTTTTCCTGTAAACTGCTGGTAGCACAATCTAGCTTTTCTAACAGCTTCATCCATAGTTTTTCGATTATCAAACTCAATATTCTCTTTATACACAACAGGAAAACAGTTCAAAAACCTTTTCACCTTTTCCTTCTCTTCTCGAATGTAAGGGACATATCTCAACAGATTTGTAAATTTGGTGACAAACTCATCGATAGTGAGTTGTCCCAGTCTTAGTTCATGAAATTCCTTTACTTTATCATCATAATAGCGTTCATTTAAATAACGGTTTTTAAACTTCACCTGGAAATCTTCCCAAGTAGCAGTCTTTTCATCAATGGCATGCACCATTTTCGCCTCCTCCCACCACAAGGTAGCCTTACCTTGTAGCTGGTATAAAGCTAATCTGGCTTTCAGATTGCTTTCATATTCATAGACTTGGAAATATTTAATCATGTTCAACAACCAGGCTTCAACATCTTCCTCCTTTTCCCCATCATAGGAGGGAGGTTTGATCTTTCGTAATTCCCCCTGTAATTCCTTTTTCTGTTTATACTGATGCCTAGCAACATCATCTTCCTCAGACTCACCATGCTTCCTCTTTCCGAAACCTTCACCCTCTTGGCTGTTCCGCGAAGTTAATTCTTTGATGAGCCTTTTCTGCTCCTCACTGGGTAATGACAATCTGTCATTCTGGCTTCTTAGCTCAGCCATTTATCGTTGCAAACTGTGCAACATAGCCATCACTGGAGCATTGGGATCTGGTGTATTATCGTCATCACGTAGATCCACATAAATTTCCTCACCTTCTGCCATTCAAATTTTCTGTTCAGTACCACTGTACACTAAACAACACAGATCAGTAAAAAAATTTAATTTTTTTTTCAACAATGAATAGTTTATACAGTAAGCACATAACAACAGTGAGCACCACAAAACAGCCCAGTTTATGTACATGGGATCTGATACCATTTGTAACGACTCCTCTTAACCACTTCGAATTTTTTTTTTTTCTTGTCATACTATAATTCTGTACTTCTAATTGTCACCTCCATTTAGATATACCATTGAGTTCCAACAATTATGAAAGGCTATGGGACATAATATGTATATCTTGGATCCTTATTTAGCTTTTATTTATTCCTCCCTTAAATATTGGGGTGACTTATGTTGTACATATATATATATATATATATATATATATATATATATATATATATATGGTGAATATAATTGTATGAATCCATAAATCATATTCATACTCATAGTAATTATACCCATACTTCTTTATAAATCTCACCACGTATAGATTGTGGATTTTGTTTTCCTATTCTTATTGATGCATCGTGAATATGTCACTCACTTATTGGTAAGTCTTTTTATCATTTCCCTAAGCTGGAAAGATTTGCCTGGATATCAAATTTATCCAACGTGTTTGGTGACTTAATTTGATTTATGTCATTTCTTAGTGGTCGTTTCTATTCGTTCAGTCCCACCATGCGATCATGGTTTAATGGGATAATACACCATACCTCTGTCACCATAGAGATCTTGTATATTTTCCATTATGACAAAATTTTCATGGGATTTGACGACATTGAAGTCATCGTACTTACTTGTTACGTTGGAAAATTGGAATCTATGTGGTGAGAATTGGATAGCTCATTGTGCTCTCCACGTCGATTAGGTTTCATGGCCTTCTGAGGATTTAAAGCCTGAGCTGTGATCCCTCATCCTGGTTTGTTCATGTATAAACACCAGCGTTGCACCCTTACAATTTTATATTTGTAATATATATGAAATCATTAATTACGCCTGTCCGGGTATACTATTGGAACTACCCTAAAATAGATTGTAATTGATTTCTCATTTATGACTTGGAAAATTGTGCAAGGGTTCTCAATTTTTTCCCAATTCAATCTGTGGCATCCCATTGATCTGATGCCAAGTGGATAATGGAGATGCGCGTATCAGATAGGGTTTTGTTTGTTGGGTTTAACGAATCGTATTAACATTCTGAAGTTGCATTTGGAAGTGTTCTTTGGCTCTTTGTTTCTCTTGATCGATTTCTTGTGTGTATACTCTGCTCAATTGGAGAGATGAAACTTCAAGTTCGTTATGGCTTCTGGGCGTCACCATTTTTAATTTTTTTCATCGTCATTCAGGTATATGAAGTTCATGGTTCGGTTTGTTTTAATTCCTCATTCTTCAAATTTAAAAGATAACCATCTCAGCCACCCAAAATTCGACCTCTGGTTGATTTCCGTTCTGCTACTTTGGCCTGGTTTTTATTTCATCAATTCTAGTTGAGTTCGGCTCTAATATTCACCCTTGCAGGGTAGAAATTTCTGTTGCTCGTGTTCTTCGTGACCGGGTTTTGTTTCATTCGACAATTTTTCCCTGGCTCTCCGCAAGACGTCACTATACAAGTAAGCCATCGATTCGTTGGAAGTAATTTATCCTGGGTTTTTTTTGTTCTGGCGAGCGTTTTCACCATACTCCTTTTCCATTTCTACAGGTCGTATTTGTTCGCAGAGCCCTCAAATTTCAGAGGTAACCCTTATGTTATTTTTCTTAGTTCAACATATTATATTATGAATTGTCCTCTATTTTTCTAGTTATAACGAGCTCTCATGTCACCCTAAATTTTATGGCAGGTAGTTTCGAATCCCGTCGAGGTTTTTCCTCAATAGTATTTGATGGATTTATTATTTATTCGGCTTGATGTCGTTGCACCTTGGATTCCAGGTTGGTATCAATGTGTCCTCAGTCAGAGCGTGACCTAGCTTGCTCGTTGTTGTTATACGAAATTTATCTAGACACTTCAAGTTTTGTATTGTCCACAAAAATATCTACTATAATAAGGATTTATGTCCGAACTGTGACTATAAGCAATTTTATGAAATTCCTGAATCAATTAAATTCTGCCATATTGTCATGAACCCATGATAGACTTGCATCGCAAGGGGTTTCAGAGTTGAATATGTATATATTCTATCGACTGTCTGTCTCTTTTATGAGTGACAAATCAATATTATTTTCGGATGGTTTCCAGATTTCTATATTTATGCTAATACTGATGTGAAATAGTTTTTCCCTTCGAAATTTTTATACTTAACTTGGTGTGAATAATTTTATAAGTTTCCAGTCCTAATTTCTCCTTCTGTAGTTACCTATGGCTAGTGATCCATTTCAAAATTTCAGATATACAGTTCCCTATGGCCATGGAAATAATTTGTCCTCCTCATGTCTGTGGTTCAGTCTATATTCGCATGTTCAATGCATAATAGTGACATCTCATAGGCTATTTGGTCAGTTGGATGGATCAATGATATCAACTGCCTTGTTAAGAATTTAATTCCTGAATCGTTCAGGATTTCGATAGTTTTGTGACACAGTTGAGTTTTTGGTTCTCAAGTAATTGTTCCATGATTATTAAATATGTTCTCACTGGTCTCTTGTCTCCTAATAAGAGTAGAGAGGTTCTATCACAGTCCTCAATCTTATTTTTTTGTGTCTCTTTGTTCTTTTAGTAGTGTAATTAAATATTCCTATTATGCTCATGCTTCAATAACTTCTACCAACTCTTTACATAAAATTTAATTAACTGCTAATCAACCCATTTGATGTAATAGTCCTTATCACTCATATTTATTTCACTTATTATTCTCGGCTTCATATAAGAGACTGTTTTTTTGTGCTGTATATTTGTGGGCAGCCTCATGCTAATTATTGTGGGTACCTGTGTTTTACCATTATAGCTTCGACTCTGTTAACTTCTAGAAAAACTACTGGCATGGTTATTTTTCCTCACTAATTGCTCTTTACTTCATTCTGTTATAGAAATAACTTGATACATGCAGGAAATAATTTCTATTTTGCTTATGTTTGTGTATGGAGGGTATATTGACTCTATAACCTCCTGTGTTTTCACCCATTTAATGCACAAATGAGATTATAGTTCATCTATTTCTATTTTAAATATTTGTACAGTAACTCTCATACTTCTTTCTCTTATGTATACCTATCAAATTCATTCTATTAACTCAGAAGCAGATTAAAGTTAACTTATCTGTGGAGAAATATGTATCCTCAGATTTATACCAACCCTGGTTTAGAGATTCTGCTGGATTCTCCTCTATAGATTTCTATTTCTACAACTATACAGAATTAAGAGGGTGAATTCCTTATGTTTAATTATGTTAAATGTAGAAAATAACAAGTCTAACATCCAAATCAAAAAATTACATAACCAAATTATACAACATGAAGTAACAAACACCAGGCAACTTAAAGGCATACCACTGTTGAAATTGACCAACCTCCCAACCTTAGAGTCCTTCTGTCTCCCAGAACTCACCCCCGAGCTGAGATCATCTCCTAGAACAGACCAACCTCTAATCTGTTCAGGAATAGCTTATTTAAGCTTTTTCTCCCCAAAGCCTCTTTCTAATTCTGCGTCCAGAATATTAGGATGCTTTTCTTCCTATTTTCCCAGGCTTCCCTATTTAGGAACTTTTAAAGCTGCTTTCTGCTTTTTCCAGCTTTTTTCACTCTTCCCAACTACTCTCCACATCATTGGGGAAACTAGATTTTCCTCAAAATATAATTTGGAAATAAATTCTTTCAAGGATTTTTGAAAGATTTGTGGGGAAAGTATTTTCCTTTATCCATCCTCGTGGATTTAGCCAGTGATCTCATAATTCTCATTTTGGTCAATTCTGCACAGCATTATTTTATTAAATTTTTATAATGAATATATATATTTACATCCACAACATATACTTATCCATTTGGGGTCCACTCCCCTTAGGATTAAAGTTCACTTGTCTAGCTTGGAAAGAAAACATAAACGAGGGTTGTTACACTGAAGTCTTCTGCTAGAGGAAGTGTCCTGAATTCTTTGAAGAGGAGGAATACCAACCTCACATGGATGGTTTAATGTTGTCCACCAACCAAAGGAATTCTCATGCGCATCCGTGTCTCTGGATACAACTTTGAATCTAGAATGAAAAGTTGTGGCTCAGGCTCACTTGAATTGTTGTGTCTTTGGCTACAACTCTGAATCTAGAATGAGAGATTGTGGCTCAGGCTCGCTTGATGTCACTTTGAACCTTGTAGATTATCAACATTTACACCCCTGTAACGTACAAGGTGAGATTATGGCAAAAAATAAACTGCAAGATTGTTCAATATTCTAGAAAAAATTCTAACATGTGTCTTAAACATCTTCTTGGTTGTTGATGCCCATTGCCAAGAAGTGATCCATCCAAGATGAATCTTTCTTCTTGTAGGAGGGTTGTTTCTAAAGCATCTGTGTGAAGAATGGGTGTGTCGACCACAGTTCTTGCATGGGTGAAGATCAAAAAAATGATCTTTCATATGGCCAATGCGATCACAATGTTGAAAATTTTCAATTTTTTGTTGCTTCTTTGGAAGAGGAGCAGGATCTGGGAACAACTGCAGGTGAACTTTCATGAAGAAATATGGCACTCTGAAATTTTATGGGCTTGGAGTAGTCCGGAAAATGAAAGGAAAACTCCTTATCATATACAAGACTTGTTTTGTGTTTGTTATGGACAAGCTCTTCCCAAGCTCTAATGATGGACTTCGGAGGTGCATGCTGCATTTCTACATCTTTCTGCAGATCTGCTCCTGAAAGGGGTACTGAATGTTGAACAATCTCAAATTTATATTCTTGCTGCTGATGGGAGTCCCTCTCAATTTTCTGAACAGAAACAAGTTCAGAATGATTACTTCGCTTCTATAATTCCTCTTGTTGTAGCTGAGATTCAAGCTGCAGAAACTCGATATTTTCATGTGCATATTGTAAGAAACTATGGATATCAGTGAGAAAATCCTTGTTTATTCTAACTATATTATCCATAGCAGATAGTATCACTTTGTTTAGAAGCTCTAATAATGCACAAATAGGAACCATTTTCCAATAATTTAAAATATTGAATGTACTCCCAAAATTAAGTAAATTGGTGTTGTACCTAGTTGGACTTCAATGCATTAACTAGAAAACCAAATTCATGCACCAATGATATTTGGTGATTACTTCACCACATTTACGACTTCATAGAATACACATAGATAAGGACCAGCATACAAGTTATACGATCAACACTCATATAATTGTCTTAATGCATATCACAATCATTTGAAAACAATATGGCATTTATCTTATTCCAAAAAAAGATAAATAAGCACCAACATACATAGTCTTTTTCTCGAATTGAAATATGAATATATGGTGAGAATATAAGAGAGATTGAAAAACCACCCAAACGAAAGCGTCCCACTCTGAAGCTCGTGTCTTTGCTACAGGAGACACCCACAAAATCAATAAGGAGGAAGAAAAATTTGTCTTGCGCAGACAATGGGTCAGTATTTCATCAAAATGAATCCAACAAACACAAATAAGGCCAATGGCCCCAACCAGCGAGGGATTGCTACCTCACAGCACCAATATCGATTCCTAGTAGTGATATTTGCATAACCCACCAAAAAAATAGGCATTCCTTTGTGAAATATGTTGTCCAACAATGCACAAAGGGGCACAGAATCAAGGAACACATATATTTAACACTCTATTCGCATTCCAACGCACTATAACATAAATGAAATTATTAGAGGAGCATATTAGAGAAGGCCAAGCCATGGTAATTCGGGTGTTATAAACTATAAAATCCACAACCGGGGTAGGGAAAGTGGAGGGCCATGGAGTATATGAGCTGAGAGGATTGTTAGTGGCAGTGAGCACTATGTAATAAGCCATAGGAGGTATCACTACGTAATGAGGGAGGTGGTGTGGGATGGAGCACTGAGGCCGAGAAATCTTCATGCCACAAGAGGGCCAAGGGTCGAGCACAGAGAGTGTGGCCCAAGGGTTTGAATGGAGAGGGAGGAGTGGTGCGTATGGAGAGCATAGAGAAGACATAGGTGGAAAGTAAGGTCGAGCAGTGTGAGAGGGTTGAGTAAGGCCAGCCAGGAGAGCTGACGCAGGTGTAATGAGATTTTGTAATGAGGCCAAGGTTGCGGGCCAAACAGGTAACACTAAATGCGTGGAGAATAACGTTATGGATAGTATAACATTATGGCATGGCTTCATTCTGCTATGCAGAGACTATAAGGACAAAGTGGAGGGTCGAATAGGTAACACCCAATTTTAAATCCTCCATGGCACAACACTGTTAATTCATATACATGAAATACATCGCACAAATCTGAGGGAATGACCCAAGCAGAGAATCGAACATGCTCCAAGCTATAATGCTATAACATTGTATTTATATAACCTGCATTCAGGAGACCTTAAGAGCACTAGAAGACAGGTAGGTAGGTGTGCAACTTGGTTAGGGAATCCACAGTGAAGGAATTACAAGGGCATATTTGACAATTTGGACTATATAGAGCACCTAGGTCTGGTCTCGAACAAAGTTTCAAATTTTCATTCAAGCAGGTCTGACTTCTATGTAGTGAGGTGCTTAGGCTAGGGAGGTGTGACAACATAATATATATAGAGGCCATGAAAAAAAGTCGATCATTCATATGAGTAGGGAGAAGACCTTCAAATCTAATATCATGTTAAACACAAGCATAGTGAAACACACACAAATGGAAAGATAGGCATTGATTGCCTTTCCATTAACGATAGATGTCTATTTATAGTACAATGGGGTGACTCTTGGATTCCACATTCCAAGGTAACTCGGACTCCTTTAGGATTTTTCGGCTTCTAGACCTACCCATAGAGGATTAGGTGTCCAACATTCGTCCCCGTTCACCTCAAGTAAAGCTTCGCATCACTCAGAATATTCCTCTTGGCCTTATTATTATTGAAGGAATATCTAACATAGAAGAAGATATTACACCTCCCTCTCATCAAGAATCTTTAGATTTCAGGCTTAGTGAACCAATATACCTATTAATTCCTTTTTGACTTTATCCTTGGTATCATCAATTTACCGATTTTCTACATAGCTCTAGTTACAATCAGTCACCTCGATGAATCCCATTCTACTCTTATCATATAAATAGTAACATGTCTTCTGAAAACATGTCTATTGATTATCATTGTTTTATTCTTCACCACAAACATTTTGTATGGTAGTTCTTCTATTCCTGTTGGGTACTAGTCGCTTTTTGGCACTTTCTCAGGAGCATCTCCATTCTCTGAAACCTCTAACATGTCAACTGGTTTATTTGAGTCTACCACCCAACCTTTGATAATGGAACATGTCTATATGTTTTTTGGGAATGTCCCTAAATCTAGCTCACAAGGTGGCTACTTTAGGGGAATTTTGAGGTCTAAAATGGGCCTCCTAAGGAAAATGTACAATCAAAATTCACTTTATGAGAACCAATCACATTTTAGGGGATGATATCATCCCTAATGGTTGAGGTGGAATTTCTAGATTTAAAGGTACTTACTTGTCACATTCTCAATGGTGGATAAAAACTCATGGTTAACCATGGTAGTGCTCTAAGTACTTTTAAAGTCAAAGTAAACTACTCATAATAAATGTCATTTCACACTTTTTGAGTAAAAATATATTATTGTCATTTCATATTTCTTGAAAGAAACAATGCATATCCCTATACATTTATTATATTATATTGTATTATATTATTTTTATATAGTATATTAATTACATGTTATTATAAAATTTAAATAATATAAATTTTAATTAATATCATATAATATAGTTAAGAATTTATAAATTTATATTTATATTTTATTTTATTTTAAGTTATTTAAGTACAAAGGACAAATGCGTTGGTTGTTAAATGATAATTTTTTTTTTTGATAAGATCATTCTTATTAATAGTCACATCAATACAATTTCTTTATTAATTTTATTTTGGTACAACTTTTGAATTGAATTTAACTATGGTTATATGGATTGTTGTGCAAAAAGTGAATTGCAAATTCATAAATATTATTTTATTGGTTTAGCTATTAATTTATTATTTCCTTAGGAGGCCCATTTTAGACATCAAAATTCCCCTAATGTATAGCGCTTGGGGGGCAACAGCCTCTCCAAGGACAACAAACTCTCTAAGAGAAGCAACCCTTTCAAGGGAAGCAACCTTTTCAAGAGCAACAATCTTTTCCAAGAAAACAACCTTTTACTGGAACTTATCCCATGGTTGTAGAGAAAAATATTCCTCGTAATTATCAAACTCATGTTCCAATGCCTCAAACTAGTTATGGTCAACCTTATGTGTCACAAAATTCAATGAGAACTCCTTACCCAGGCCTATATACTATGTCGAACCCTTTGTTTAATGAAAAGTATTTTCAACCTACATTGCAAATACTTTATAATCGACCTACTCTGCCAACTAGAGAATTTGGTTTTACCCAAGTCCAATAACATGTTCAAGGTGCACTTAAAATTACCCCAAAGGTATTTGTGCCAAGTAGTCAACAAGCTCGTCCCAGTACTCCTTGTACTCCCATCTAATATGTTGTGCAAACTTCTACTCAACAACCAAGTACACCTATCCCACGAGTGTCTCAAATCCCTATTATTACAACCCTTCAAATTTCAACACGAACTGTTACACAGGCTGTTCCTCATGATACTACTCATCAAACTGGACCTATAGTCCATTCAATTCCTCAAACCTTTGTCAAACAAATTAGTGCAACAACTATACAAACAAGTCAACCTTTTACATGTCAAACTTTTCAATAACAACCCTTTGTCGGTCAATGTGTTCAAGGGAAACCTTTTACAGGACCAACTATTCAGGGACAACCCTCAACAGGTCAAACTTTTCAAGGGAAATTAAAATATGGAAAAATGGGATAAAATCGAGTTTATCAGAGCCAACCATACCGTGGTTATACGTATCAAATACCAACTCAACCTCAAATTGGTATGGCTACCCCTAGATACCCTCGAGGTATACCGATTCCAACTGCTCAAGCTATCCCAGATTTTCATGGATTGTCCCTCATGGTTATCAATTTGCTTAGCAATACCCTAACAAGTGGTTACCTTTCACTGCAAATTTAGATTTACCGGACTTATCTCGTCTAATAAATGATCCAATTTACTATCTTCCATTTTGGGCAGAAATGCCTACGAATTTTCCCAATGACATTCCAAAGATTGAAGGAAAATTAAGAGAAGACCCCTCAAATCATGTGTTGACTTATCATATGTGGTGTGCATCCAATTCTTTAATTGATGAGTCTATCCATTTAAGACATTTTCAAAGGACTTTGATTGGCTTAGCCGCAAAGTGGTACATTGAGTCACCATGAGGTTCTTTCAAAAATTACAATGCTTTAGAAACAACCTTCCTCACTCATTTTCAGTTTCCAGTTTGTTAAGTTAATGGCATGGAACTTTTGACTTCGCTTAAACAAAGTACGTCTACGTACATTTCAGATCACATCCACGAATGACGACGTAGAGGTCGCCTATTGAAAGTTTTCATTCTGGATCTAATTCTGGATGAATGGTTAATCAAATCATTACTTCCTAAGATTACTCAAGATGTAGCTAAAGGATGCATTGTAACATAAGAGAAGTTCATCGCTCAAGCCTAGTATATGGACCTTGTTTACACACAGTCTGGTACTTTGTATGAATTTTTTTTTGATTTACCACGCTCAAGTGAACTTACTAAAAATCATTCTAGTTATAGTGCCACAAATGGTGTAATCAGTACATTTAATACATCAAAGAGTAAGAAGAAATCATCTAAATCTACTACTCCAATCATAACTCTACCAGATTCACCTAAAGGAGACCCTTCCATAGAAACTTCTACCGAGATTCTTGTCTTAGACTCATCTACAACCAAAGCTAAATCATTTGGTAATAACAAGAAAGGGAAGGATACAAATATACAAAACAATTCTCCCAAAGAGAAAGAAGAAAAAACCAAGTTGTTAGACGAAAAACAGAAACTTCGTTATCTGTGTCTTATTTGTGACGAGGATCACTACACCAAAGACTACCAACATTGGCCCGAGGTATCCAAATTTGTCAAATGTTCACCTACACCCATTGTCCTTAAAGATCCTTTTCCATCACAAGATAGAAAAATGATTGGATCTTCTTCCAATTACTCGATGCATATCATGATGATGTCCCAAGTCATGGCTGCAACACGATCTCAAGACTATGGATCTAAGAGTCCTGTAACTGGAAAATAAATTGAATCATCGATTCAACCTCCAGTATCAACTCATCCTATTTCTAAACCATTACACATAGAGAAAACTAATCCTGATTTGGTAGTTAAACCACCTGCCAAATGTGTACTTCTAAAATCTTCTATCAATCCACGTGCAAGAACCGCTCAAAATTACAATATTTTTCAAGATATCACCATATCCCCTTCATCAATGTGAGCCCTCGAGGTGCTGCAATCTTGTCCATATTAGAGGAAATTACTATTATCAGCTATAGGAGCGATTGATCCTTAGGATTATATTCAAGTTATCTTTGATTTTGGGAACTTTTGACCTAGACTCCCAAAACAAATGGCTTTTCAAATCCCAGTTTTAGTCAAATCTAGGCAATTATTTTGCACAGTAATTGACGAGGGATCATCTATGTGCATTATGTCCTTGGCCTATTGTAAAATACTTGGTTCTCCATCAATCAATCAATCACCTATGATTCCTAAAGCCTTTGATGGAAGAGGCTTTTTTCCATTTGTAATACTCCAGGATCTACCTATATAGGTAGAAGTGAAAACTATAACACTTGAGGTTGAATTTGTTGATGCCCCTCTTGGATAAAACCTTCTTTTATGTCGAATTTGGTGTTATGGTATGAATTTTTTGGTTTCATCACTCTTTCAAATGATAATGTTTTCTAATAAAGGAAATATTGTTAAAATTGATCAGTTCTCTTACTTCTCTGCTGACCCTACCTCTACGGATAATATCCAACATGTCCGAAAAATGGTTATCCCTTATGAAGATGTTGGGGTAGGATTAGTTAAATATTCCGCTCTTATGGTAAATTTTTGTATACCTCCTCCTAACGTACCTCGAACTATTTCCAATATCAATATGATTACATTAAGCACAATTCCATTTGATGACACATGGTATGTGCCTTTAGAATTTGAATTGGACTCTTATGGATATGAGATGCCTTTAATTCCATATGAATCAACATATGTAGTGGTACAATCACTCTCTAACATTTCATGAACTAATACTGATCAAATTAATGTGTTTAGTGTAGAGTCTTCTTCTTTATCAAGCTCAACCATGACATCATTTTATGATCCTTCTCAATAAATGTTTTCATTTGATGAAAATATCCGAGAAGTCTTGTCATTTTATGAATTACCATGGGACGATATTTATCATCGATCTTATTTTTTACCTGACCTTGATAGACGCAAAAATGACTTTTCATCCATCTTTTCGATTTATTTTGTAAAGGAACCTCAAAATCCTATGTATATTCTTCAATCGGATTCTGAGAAAAATTTAGGAAATATTTCCACCACAATTCCCATTGACATATGAATCAAACTAAGGATAACTTAAAGCATTCATATAGGTCCTTCTTTCTCAATTGAAGAGATCAATTTGTACAAAGCCTGATTTCAGGAATTCCGAGAAATTTTTGCCTAGTATTATAAATAAATGCCAAGTATTGATAATAACATTGTGATTCACGAAATAAGGACAAACTCGGATTCTAAAACTATTAGACAGATATTTCGTCTGATACATCCGTGAAAATCTGCCTCTATTAAAGATGAACTTGGAAAACTACATCGTCCAAGATTTATTTATCCTATTCTTTTGATGGATTGGGTATATTATATATTTCCAACGAACAAGAAACAATGAATTATCAAATTATGTGTTGATTATAGGGATTTAATAAGGAATTTCCTAAATAAAATTATCCTACCCCTTACATCGATCAAATTGTTGATGATTGTGCTGGAAATGAAATAATTTCATTTATGGATGGATTTTCTAGTTATAATCAAATAAACATACTCCATGTCGATCAACCTAACACAACATTTATATGTCCATGGGGAATTTTTTCATATTGTAAATTAACTTTTGGACTGAAAAAATGTTGGTACAACTTTTCAAAGAGCTATGTATTACGCATTTCACGATATCAATCACATTCTGCAGCCCTACTTGGATGACTTACATGCTCATTATTTATGCAGACATGATTATCCTACACATATACGTGTCATCTTTATGCAATGCATGCATTAAAACATTCATTTTAATCCACAAAAATGTGTATTTTGTCTACAATTAGGATTTTTACTTGGGTTCATTGTTTCGAGTGAAGGCATTCATGTTGACCCATTGAAATTTGAGACCATTGTAAATTTACCTTCTCCTTCGACTCTCCGCCAACTCCATAGTTTTGCAAGGGAAAGAAAGCTTTCTACATCATTTTATCCCGAACCATGCAGAGTTAAGTAAAGGTTTCACTCATTTATTAAAACAGGATGTTCCATTTATTTGGGATGAGCTTGTCGATAAAGCTTTTGATGCACTCAAACACGCATGGACCCATGCATCATTGTTACATACACTTGATTATCACTGAGATTACCTTTTGTATTTAGCTACCGATAATTCCATGATTGGAATGGTTTTAGCTCAAGAGGATCACTCCAACAATGAACGTGTGATTTATTACCTAAGTAAAAATCTCACCCCGACAGAGATCAAGTATTCGCATGTGGACAAATTGGTTTTGGCAGTCGTTCAAGTTGTCCAACGATTCTGCCATTACATATTGTTATGTAAAACCACAGTGATATCTAATTGAAACCCTATGATGTACATTTTGAAGAAACAATTTATCGGGGGAAAATACTCTAAATGGATAGTTATCCTACAAGAGTTTGATTTGGAGTTTGAGAAATCAAAGTCTAAGAAATCACTGTTTTTTTTTTAACTTACGTGTTATTTTCCCTATACTGAATTAGAAAAATTGGCAGAGGACCATCTTCCTAATGAATATTTGTTTCTAATCAGTACATTAGATCCTTGGTATGGATATATCATTATATATTTTCAAACCCAAACCTTTTGGCCAAACCTATCATTATCTAATCGATGTAGAATATGAGACCATTCTCAACAACACAATATTGTTGGTGACATTATTTATCATTGTGGTTTCAATTATGTTTTTCGATGTTGTATAACTCACTAAGAAGCCAAAAGGATGTTAAATGACTTTAATTCTAGAGCGTGTGGTGGTCATATGTCTGGGTTTTCCACAACCCAAAAGATATTGTGCGCTGGCTATTTTAGGTCGTTACTGTTCAAAGACTGTATTATTGTGGTTAGAAAATTCCACAATTTCCAAATTTTTTATTGAAAGATGCGTGCACCTCCAGCTTCTCTTCACCCAATAATCATTGTCAGTCCCTTCCCAAAATGGGGCATTGATTTCGTTACATGTAACCCTCACTTGGTCATGGGGCATGGGTATATTATTCTCACTATATATTAATTTACCAAATGGGTCAAGGTAATGCCTACATTCATGGACGATGGAAAAAATGTAGCTATTCTCATATTCAATCACGTGATTGCTAGGTTTGGTGTCCCACAATCTATCGTTACGGACCGTCGTAGCCACTATTGAAAAATTATGATGATCGAAAATTCCACTCAACTTGGCCTATGGCATGACAATTATACACCATATTACCCATAGGCCAATGCCCAAGTTGAGACTATTAACAAGGTTTTAAAAAAGATGATTAAATGGATTGTAGGAAGTCATAAGACAAATTAATATACCATGCTTTTTTCTGCATTATGGGCATATGGTACCTTTGTAAAAACATCCACATGGTTTACTAAATTTCAACTCAGTTATGGTTTAGAATTTTTTTTACCCATTGAATTTGAAATATCGTCACTCAAACTAGCCATCAAGTTATTAGCAACTACCTCTGAAGAGGAAAAGCGCTGCCTACGCCTAGCGCAGTTAGAGACTCGTCACACCACTGCATTAGCTATTGAATCTCATAAGAAGTGTGTTAAGGCTCCATATAATTAGAGCGTTAACCCTCATATCTATTCAAAAGGTGACCTAGTTTTAGTATACAATCAAACTCACGACAAACTAGGTGTTGGTAAATTCAAACCAATGTGGTGTGGTATTTATATTGTTAAGCGCCTGCTTGCATAAGGGGCCTGTGAGTTAGTTGATTATGACAACGTCTCTTTAGATAATCCCATAAATGGCCTTTATCTCAAGAGATATTATCCATTAATTTTTGTGTGAAGATATTGTTTGTACATTAGCTACATTTTAGAACAGTGTGCCTTAGATTAGAAAAATGTGCCTTACATTAGTTATGTTGCTTGACGCATTTTCGCTACTTTTGATGCTTATATTGATTATACTTGATACTTTAGATGTTGAAATTCCTTTAGACTTACATTATCTTTACTCACGACGCATTCCATACTACACAAAACATATCCTCTGATGCTTGGGTTATCTATTCACCCATTGACGAGTTAGTTTATATTCATGGTATTTGCCTCGGTCAAACAATGAACAATATTGATAAATATAGCATAGTCAGTCAGTGACTATCTGATTCCATTGAATTTGGAATTTGACGTTTAATTATTAGGTGGGATTTGCAACTCATTATATTTCATTTAAATAGTTTTTATGTTATTATAAATTCGTCTTTGTTAAGAATTATTTTAAGGGTCCATCTCTTGGAAATATAGATAGATTACATTGAATATAAACACATTTCAAGAAATATAAACACATTGATTGATGCATTGGCTAATCGTGTTTTAGATAGACATTTGTAGCATTAAAAGTATATATATATATATATATATATATATATATATATAATCCATCTTGAACAAGATACTCAGACATTGAAGGTAGTAATATCATTAGGTCAAAATAGTTATGTGTCAAAAAATATTACATCATCTATGATCATAGGTTTCAACACCTTATGATATAAAGATACTGATACAAAAAAAAAAATTGAATCTAGATCGACCATCAACTATCCATGATGATGATCATGGTAGCAGAATATAGTGCGTGCCACTCTGTGCAGATATCGCTTGAATGGACCTAGAACCCTAGTCACATGCCTCTAGTACTTGAGAGGAAAATCATCCATCCCAGTATCTGGGGTGTCAATGGTCAACCTCTCTAGGTTGTGTTCTATCTCTGTAAGGGCCTTTGCTGCATTGGTTAGTGGTGGAGCTGCTGCTACAGTTTGTGCTTCTCGTTTATCAAAATGATGACACACCATTGGTAATGCTGGGTCAACATCTGCATTTTAATGTTTTTTATCAGTATTGGATGATAAAAAATAAAATAAAAATTAGATAACAGAAAAACTCAAAATGAGATATTTTACCTTATGCATCCCATTGTGTTCCCAGTGGGAGTGATCTGTTAGAGTCGCCCCTAAAATCAACACCTGCATAAGGAAAATCCGCAATCATGAATATTTGGATCTTAAGCCATATAAAAAAATGAGGAGCATATCGAACCACAAGACCACCATCGCCACCATGGAGAGAAAGAAATGAAACCCATCATAACATGCATTTTTCCCTCACTCCCATTGGATCCATTGGTGACTGCTGAGGTGCCAAGTGTGGAATCCTCTATAAAGAAAATAATATGAGAATGGCTTCATAGCTAAAGATCTTCAGCTTCCCATTATTTTCTCTCGTTACCTGGCCTTTCATGTTGATGAAAACTCATTCACAGTAGTTGAAAATTGTTCCCCCAAAACACTCAACAACAATCTACATTTGTGCTTTGGTAGCCACATGTGTAGCTATGCTATCCATAGTCCGGTAACTATAAATGAGATGATCTTAAGGTCTAGTCACTCGATGGTTTTTATCTCGATGTGACCATCCTTTAGTTGTTAATCTTGGGTGCAATACTACGCCATATAAGAAGTAGGAAACCACCTTGGTGCTGTCCCAAATAAGGAAATATATCTTCCTCTTCTGGGTAATATGGTGAGGAAAAAAATATCCTTTGTCTCGATCACAAGCCCATTATCCCCAATGATGAAGCATTGTTCCTAGTCATCCCAGGCATTGACCAACTGTGTAACGAGTTCCACCTGTTCTTTCATTCCTTATATTGCCCAAAATTTATACAAACCAAAATTCTTCAGCACATGAAGTGTTGTTGGGTTATCCATGGCTTCATTATCATGCAACTCACACCATCTTTCTCTACACTCAAGAATGATTATTTTTCTACTAACAATAATTTAGGAATATTAGAAAACTTGTGGGAGAATGTAGAGCAATTTGTATGGATATAAATTTAGTTTTGAAAACCCCACGGCGCTTGCATGATTTTTATTCATACACAGTGTGTTTTTTTTCATGATTTATGTATAAAAACCATGACAGCCCAATGATTTTTTATATTAAAAAATCATCGAGGTGCCTAGGTTCTGTAAAAAAACTTGCGCACCCCCGAGGGCGGATTTTAAAACCTTATTTCCTCCTAAAAAATGACATAAAAACTTAAATTGAAAAATTAAATGGGTGAAAAGAAAGATAATGAAGAGATGAAATTCCTGGAACTGACGGTTTGAGAAATGGCTGGTTGGTTCTCTCGATATCCACTCCAGAATTTTTATGGTAAAAACTCCTTTTCACTTCTATGAACATCAAAACGTAAAAATGATTTTATGTGACCACTTTTTATAGGTTTTCATGAAAAAAATAATAGTATTTTGTGTAGATTTACCTTTAGAAGTTAAAATTTGAATGTATTTACCATGATTGAGAGTAGATGATTGTAATGTTTTGATTTTTTGTTCAGGGAGCAATTTTTGTATGAAAAACGAATCATTTTGACAATGACTAAACTTTTATCACTTTTTTGGGCTCTTAAAAAATACGAAAAATCAAAAAATTGGAGTCCTCTTTTTATCCCTTTTCAGACTCTCTAAACATGAGAATATCACCAAGCACTTGAATATTCTAAGTCGTTAAAATAAATTAACAGTAGTCTATTCAGTATAAGTTTACCCCTTTTCTCGACTGAACTAGACTAATTACGAAAAAAGTATAAGTTGACTAAGCATAGTCAATAGAGTTCTCTCCTACATTATTTTATTATTTTTTTGTTTTGCGAGACTAAGCTTACAAAAAAGAACACTACATAGCTTACTTATGTTTTTCTTCTCACTCCCTAAATCTGAAAAACACTGAGTCAATCCTATGTTGGACTCGTTAAAACTAAATAGTGCATGACATGTCTGTTACAACAAGACCAAACCACTCCTTCTTAGGGTTCGTTAAAAATGTTGATATGGAATCATCCAGAGGATGATCTTAAACGACAATAAAATTCTATCCTCTTCACGCTTGATCCGGATTTATGCAAGAACGCCACAGAATAAACACATAACCATAAATACAGAGATGCAGCAGAAATAACACTTCATTTCATTAATATCAAAGAACTGAAATTTGCTTACAGACAGAATGGAAATAAAACTAGCTGAGCCTTTAAGTAGCTATCTACGAGAAGAAGATATTGGCGGCCTACTGGAGCCTTTGAGCTGGCGTTACAATGAGGCTGAGCTGTTGTGACGAAACAATGGAACCCTGTTGTTGGTTACACAACCCTAGGAGATGAAGCGCCAAAACTATGGGCCCTGTTTGGGTAAATTGGTGTTTCAACTTCCCAGGGACGTAACTTTGGCATACTATCTCCATTTGACGCACATGATACATAATTAGAAAGCTCTATCCAAGGAATATAGCTTTCAGGATGAATTTGACATTAAAATTTGCTATTGCTTTGCTTTGATACCCAAAAAACATCGTTTAGGGCCTCAAAACGGCTCCGGAAGTTAAGGACCCGAAAAACTGCTAAAAATAGTAAGTTATGCCGAAACTGAAAAACTGAAAGAGACAATGGTGGGGGGCTAAGTGGAATAGGTGGGTGGCCACCAATATCCACCTAGATCATTCCTCCCCCCTTAGGAAGCAATGGTCCCCATTGCGTTAAGTTCCTCCATGAGATGAGGAAATTTCTGCTGAACTTGGTCCCCGGTGAACCACTTTCCTTGGTGCAGGAGTTGGCCAGCTTTGACAACCCGATATAGTTGGATCTTCTGCTGGCGAGTGTTCTTGATTTGCATGTCCATGATGCAATCTGTGGTGGCCTGTTCCATGCAGTCTGGATTTAACTCAGTTGGTGTGAGTTGTTCCGCAATGTCAGATGTTTGTTCCGCAATGTCCGAAGTGTCCAAGAGGTGGGAAGTAAGGATGAAGCATCCACATTGAAGATCCAGCATCAAGAGTCAGGACAGCTCGAATGCATTGTTCCCTACAACCTTGGTGATGGTGTACGGCCTGTATCGGAGCGGGCGAAGCTTGCGGTGGGGTCCAGTGAGGCGCTCCTTCTGCAAATGTAGCCATACTTTGTCACCTACCTGGAAGTTGTGTGGCACCCGGTGTTGATCATGGCGTTGCTTGTACTTGGCATTGGCTCTGTCCAATATATCATGAACCTGTTGGCGGATGTGTTGAATGCGCTCGATGAAGCTACTGGCTTTGTCAACTTCAGACTGGACATGAGCTGAATTGGCCTGAGCAGCTGTAAATGGCATGGCTACGTCAATGGGACATAGTGGCTGGAATCCCAAGCCCACCTGAAAGGGGCTATGGCCAATTGAACTGTGGAGAGCCCGGTTATAACTATGTTGTACATAAGGGAGGCTCTCGTCCCATGTGCGTGGATGCTTTGAATTGTACATGCGCAGAATGTGTACAATCATTCTCTTGACGACCTCTGTCTGGCCATCTGTTTGGGGATGGAAAGCTGTGGACTTGGTGAGCTTTGTGTCCATCATTGACCAGAGGCTGGACCAAAATGTGCTGAGGAACCTGCTATCTTGATCTGATATGATAGACTGTGGGATCCCAAAGTGCACCCATACACGTTCAAAGAAGAGTTTAGCAGTAGCTTCTGCTGTGATATTATTCTTACAGGCCGCCATAATGGCCATCTTCGAGAATCTGTCAACGAACATGAAAACACAGTCATTGCCATTCTTAGTAGAGGGCAGGCCCGGCATGTAATCCATGGAGATGGATTCCCACGGTCAACTAGGGGTAGGTAGTGGAGTATATAGGCCTTGCTTCTTGATGGTCGGTTTGGGAATGGCACAAGCAGTGCAGGATCTGATGTGCTGCTCGACATCCTTTCGAAGGTTCGGCCAATAGAAATACTTCTGTAATATTGCTACTGTTTTCTCGACCCCAAAATGCCCAGCGACTCGACTGTAGTGTGCTTCCCGTATAATCTTGGCACGCTCACTTGAAAGAACACAAAGGTGTCCCAGGTGACATAAAAGTGCATCTTGGAGGTGAAAATTTGGAACTTGCGTGCCCCCCAAGAGTGCCTTGTAAGTGTGGCCGAATTCTGGGTCACTCTCATAGAGAAGTGGCCAATCAGAAGTCTCGTGCCCACAAGAGTTGAGCACGGTGGTGAGCGCCACGATTGGTGGTCGGCTGAGGCAGTCTGCAACATTATTGGTGCTACCCTTCTTGTACTTGATGTTCAAATGAAACTGTTGCAGATATGTGGACCACTTCTGATGGCGATCATTCTGCAACTTCCCTTGTGTCTGTATGAACTGCAAGGGCCGGTGGTCCGTGTGGATGATTGTTTCCTTCCCCAAAATGTAATGCTTCCATTGTCGACAGGCTTGCACAATGGAATACATTTCTTTGTCATAGGTGGGATACTTGCGAACTGTCTCAGACAATGTCTCACTGTGATATGCCACTGGATGTCCCTGTTGAGTAAGAACCGCCCCAATAGCATAGTCAGAGGCATCTGTCTCGATCTCAAATGGCTGCTGCAAGTCTGGTAAGGTGAGCACTGGGGCAGAACAGAGGCGATTTTTCAATTCTTTGAACGCCTTCCGTTGAGGTTCCGACCAAAAGAATTTTGCTCTCGCTCCTCCTTTGGTGACTTGACTCAAGGGCCAAGTGATATGAGAGAATCCCAGCACGAATCTACGGGAGAAATTAGCAAGACCCAGAAAGCTGCGAAGCTCTGTTATAGTAGTCGGGGCTGGCCAATCCCGAATGACTTGGATCTTGGCTGGATCCACATGCACCCCCCTTTCATCAATAATGTATCCCAGATATTGAACCTGGGTCATGCCAAACATGCACTTCTCCAAATTGGAACACAACTTGTGTTGCCGCAGTGTTTGGAGGACTTGTCGGATGTGATGAAGGTGCTCTTCCCAAGTCTTGCTGAAGATCAGAATGTCATCCAAGTACACCACTACGAATGAGTTGGTGAATGGCCGCAAGATGTCGTCCATCATCCTCAGGAAGGTTGCGGGAGCATTCGTCAACCCGAAAGGCATGACCAGCCATTCAAAAAGGCCTTCCTTAGCTTTGAAGGCAGTCTTCCACACATCAGAGGGTTCAATTGGTACCTGGTGATACCCAGACTTCAGGTCGATCTTACCGAAATATTTTGCACCTTGGAGTTGGTCCAGAAGGTCATCAATCCGTGGGATTGGGTACCTATTCCGGACAGTGATCTTGTTCAGCGCCCGATAGTCAATACAGAGTCTCCACGTCCCATCCTTCTTCCGTACCAACACGATCGGGCTCCCACAGGGCGATGAACTTGGTCTGATGTGACCTTTCTGCAACAGCTCCTGAATCTGCCTCTTGATTTCATCATTTTCCAAAACAGAGCGTCGATAGATCGGTCCATTGGGTAGTGGCGCACCTGGGGTCAGATCAATCGGGTGCTTGACCTGGCAGTGCAGAGGAACCCCTGTGGGTGAGGTGAAGATGTCCCCATACTCCTCCACGACCTTATCCATTTGTTTTTGTCGTGCAGAGGGGCCCTGTCTGGAGGTCGTGGCCACAGCCTTCTTCTTGCCCTGGGGGCGGATCATCAGAAAAACGAATTTCCTGGTTTGGGAAATGAGCTTACTACATTGTTTTGCAGTAACCAAAGAGATAGTCGTAGGAGGTGGTACCTCTGGTATCCTGTATAACTTATTTCCCAAAGTAATAATAACAGCACGAGGTCGAGACTCATACACAGCATGACGCTTCCACAAGTATGGTTGTCCTAATAATACATCAGAAACATCAATAGGAGCAACGTCACATAATACCTCATCCGTGAAGGGCTTGATGCTATAGGGAAGGCGGCACTGCTGGCTGACGCGGAGATCTCGTCCTCGGTGAAGCCACCCGATGGTGTATGGATGTGGGTGAGCTGTGGTCGGCAAGCCCAACCGCTTCACGGCGTCTGCTGAAATGAGGTTCTTTTGGCTCCCATTGTCGACAATGAACTATACAGGGGAGCCCTTTACCCACATCTGGGAGTGGAAGAGACGTTCCTCCTCCTCTGGATCTTCCGGTTCCTCCTTCTGGACCTTTGTATTGGCAACAGTGGCGTTGGGCTCCGCATCAATAATCTGTTTCCCTTTTTCATTCCCCTTTTGAGGTTTTGATTCGGAGTCGGAGCATGCATCTGACTCAGAAGCCCTCATCTCGGCCACTAGCGACTGCTTGGCCCGACACTCACTTGTGTTGTGAGTGGAGCTCTTATGGAACTCACACCACTTTCTCGTGTCCTTCTTTGGCTTTACGGTGTTATTCTTTTCTTGTGGCTTTGACGGGTTGTCTTTATCTGCCATGCCTTGGCTCTGTCCTTTTTTCTGTAGTTTGGAAGCACCTTTTCCTTGCTTTTGATTCGCAGATCCAAAGTCTCGCTTCTTCTATTTGAATTTCTGCTCAATCTTGGCAGCATACCGGTATGCCGTACCAAGCGAGGAGATGTCGAGGAACTCCATTTCCTCCTGAATGTATCTGTGCAGACAGCTGCGATACTTTAGCACTAAATGTTTCTCTAAATTTTTGATACCCAACTTTGTGCGCAGGGTATGGAACAGATTCGTCAGCTCATGCACATCTTGATCTCTTTGTTGTCGCAGCGTGGTCAATTGTATGTGCTTGTCCTCATAGCTCCCCACGGGATAGTACTGTTCCTTGACGGCGTCTCGGAAAGAATTCCAAGTTGGTATGACCGAGAACAGAGAGGGTTTTGTCTGTTCCTTGTTCTCACAGTAGGTTTCCCACCAGTACTTAACATGGGGGGTAGCTTTGAGGAGTGCAAGAATAATCTTCTCCCAGTCTGAAAAGTCATGAACAGAGAAATATCCTTCTAATAGATTCAACCATCTATCTATGGCATTTGCATCTATTTGACCCTCAAATATGGGAATGTCAAAATTTACTTGTACCTTAAAGGGAGTCGCAACTCCAGAGTGGCTACTGGATGCAGATGCGCCGTCGGTGGGCAGCCGTTGAAGGATCTAAACAAAGTTATCCATCATCGCGTTCCTTTGTTTTTCGAGGGCCTCCTCAAGAAATATTTTGATAGGATCTCCTGCTCCCTCATCTTTCTTTTCGTCCCCCATGGGCGTCCGTCGAGGTTTGCGAGGCTGATCTTGCAAAGGTTCCACCAGATCAAGCCCTAGCTCCTTATATCCCGACCTCGTTGGGGACATGCAAAGAAGGATCGAGAAAAAGCAAACCGCTCTGATACCACTGATCCGGATTTATGCAGGAACGCAACAGAATAAACACATAACCATAAATACAGAGATGCAGCGGAAATAACACTTCATTTCATTAATATCAAAGAACCGAAATTTGCTTACAGACAATGGAAATAAAACTAGCTAGGGTACTGGTTGCTATCTCTGAGAAGAGATGTGGTGGCTACAGACCTCTGAACTGCTTTACAATGAGGCGCGAGGGCCTATTTATTATTGAGAAACAATGGAGAACCCTAAATATCCCAAAAACCTAACCCTAGGAGATGAAGCGCCAAAACTATGGGCCCCGTTTGGGTAAATTGGTGTTTCAACTTCCGAGGGACGTAACTTTGGCATACTATCTCCGTTTGACACACATGATACATCATTAGAAAGCTCTATCTGAGGACTACAGCTTTCGGGATGAATTTGATGATCAAATTTGCTAGTGCTTTGCTTTGATACCCAAAAAAAGTCGTTTAGGGCCTCAAAACAGCTCCGGAAGTTCAGGACCCGAAATACTGCTAAAAATAGTAAGTTATGCCAAAACTGAAAAAATGAAAGAGACAATGGTGGGGGGTCAAGTGGAATAGGTGGGTGGCCACCAATATCCACTTGGATCAACGCTTGACAAAAAATAAAGAGGTAATTTCGAGTAATGGTGGGGGGAAACTGAGAAAAAGAATCTATATTTTATACTTGTTTTTTAAAAGTACCATGTCTCTTTTGAACACAACACTTTTTCACACTTGTGTCTAGGTTAGGTAATCCTTTTGTCTTACATTTAATCAAACTTCATCGAAATTATTCAACTGATTTTGAGTATTCTCTTTAATTCAAATGTTTCCAATAAATTTATAGTGTCGTTATGTGTTGAAGAGAAGGTACAACTTAAAATTCACCATTCATTGCAAACATTTGTCTATGTTCGCATTGACCCTCCCTGAGTTAATCCTTGCATAACATTTCTTCAAAACTTGACCTAATGGTTTCATGTCATAGGCCCTCCTCCGATGGATCACTTTCTATCGACATCAACTCATTATCTAGAAATTTGATTTAGAAATCCTATCATTAACTTCGAATCAACATGCTCTAATGGTAGGTTTCTTGCCTTCGATGAAAGGTTTTCTCATTGGCGTTCGATCGAATGACTCTATTAGTGTTAGATTGTAAATCATTCATTCACACTTCATAGTTTGTACTGAAGTACTTTGATATCCATTTTAAGTACTGGTGGTTTCTCTCACGCTTTTTAATGGTTTTCATCATTGACTGGTAATCAAGTGGTTTCTACCATATTCGACTTCGAAACAATCAATTGCATGGATGGATTTCTACTAGTTAGAGAAGCGTAAATCAAGACCCTAGATCTAGTTTCAACCATCTGGGATGGGAGGATTTATGTATTCATGATACAGTAGACTTCTTCATATCAGGATGGTTGTGCCCATACTATGCCTACTTTTGATGTAATGCTAAAGTCATATATGGACCAGAATATTTAGTTAGTTTTTCTCTGAGTTTGGGAATGCCTACCTAAATGATTATTATACATATTTGCATTGAATGTTTATGACAGGTTTTCAACCGGTGTCTCCAATCCAATCCTTGGAATGATAAATCTCTTCACTCTCTTGGAAAGCTTTCTTAGACTTTGCACTTTAGGGGGAAATATTTTACACGTCATTTTTTCACCATGACATTTTAATGTTGTTATGGATCTATCACCATCCATATTAATGCTTCCTTAGAATTCAAACACATCCATGTTCCCGACCCAAGTCTTGGAAAGTGAAAAAGCTATTTAAAATTCATTAAAAAGTTACGTGTGTGCTTTTTGTGGTCATTTCCTACACATGCACTTACAGTTCCTCTATTATTCATAGTGATCACCTATGTGTTCGGAAATAAAAATCGTGAACCACTGTAAAAGGAAGTAAACACGAAAAAATAAATTCTAGAAGCCTTGTTGGGTGAATCTTCTTCCAACTATAAGCCTATAGAGTCATGCCAGTTATAGCTATATCCCTCCACTCATGGATTTTATCCCTTGGATAAAGGAACCCTAATCCCTTCATTAGAGGATCTCATCTCTCGCTTGATGGATATGAAACCTCCTCAATCTCTCTAGAAATTGAGCTTATGTTTGAGGGTTAGGGTATTTGGTTAAACATATAACTTTACATTGAATATCACACCTGTGTACACAAGATTTCATTGAACATAAAACTATGTTACTCATTCTATAGAGGAAGTCTTATCAAACCAAGGAGCATGATTGTGAAAACATATGGGAGAAATATGTACAACATCAAGGCTTAGGTTGTAAGATTGTTATTTTTTATTCTTGATAATACATATGGATCTATTTTTCTCATTGTGTTGTTTTTAAGCTCATTGAAACAATGCCAATACTTAGTCTCCTTGATCATTACGTTGAACCGGTGTTTTTTAGTATTATATAATGCAGGTGCTTTGATCCTTTTCATCTTCGTGATTTCACATTTTTCTTAGCATTGAAGGATTTCTTTGGAGCGAAAGGCAAATGTCTACATGAAACGTCTCGTTGAAAGGTAGGAACATAACCTCCTCATTTATAAGTTATAATAATAAGAATGCTAATAGTTTAGAGAAAGAGGTATTCAAATGGTTGTTTGTTTCTAGTTATCTATTGGGGTACTAGAGAGATTTCTGTTTTCCGCAAGAGGGATTTATCCAGAAAGCACAGTGTGAAGAAAAAAATGTTAAAAAGTATTTTAATATTATATACAACAAAATATCAAATGTGCGTTATGAGTAAAATATTTTAATATGATATAATATTTTTTTTTTTCTCGTTTAGACTAATCCTAATCTTCCCATTTTTTCTCCTTCCATCCCACCCACGGGTTTCGAACCAGTGACCTTACAGAACAGAGTGCCTTAACAGTGCACCCCATCACCGACTATTCTACACCACATGGGCTTAATATGATATAATATTGATATATATTTAAAAATATATTAATAATAAGAAAACTAGTTTAATGTGCTTCAGTAAAATGACTCAATACACATGTTATGTAATCTCTATAACATATAAAAATATAATTTAAACAATAGAAATTTAAAAATTATTTTTGTACTAAAAAATAAGTTTACTCTAAAGAAATTTGATCCCTCTCGGCTATTATTATATAAGTGCTTAAGATGGATCTATACTAGTTAAGCATGATAGTGCCAATTCATCAAAGATATTCTAGATGCATAGCACTATCTCACATATGAAAGATTAAAATTACAGCCAAAACAACCCCCTTTCAAATTACACCAGAAGACCCTCAAGGTACTCCACACTATAAGAACATTCATGTTATTTCTCAATGCAGATCAAGTCACACCACAACTAAATTGAGTATTAACAATATCTATTTAATTAACACTAATCTTTTATATCTATCTAGTTAACAATTAGTATACGTGGTTGAATATACAAATCCGTCTCGCTGAAATTTTAAAATTTAACTAGAGTAAATACAATTATTATTATTTATTTATTTAAATATAGATTTTATTATATATATATATATATATATATATATATATATTCCAAATTATGTTTTCTTTGTTTTTACCATTTTAAAACCATAACTTTAATAATATCATTATTGTCCTATTGAAATATTTTTCTATATTGGAAGTAAAATAGTTTGAAGGTTGTTCTATAGTATTTTTCCTAGCTATAAGGTGTCTTATTGGACTTTCTTTGTGCCCATTTACCACATTAACTAAACATACTTTGTGCATTGATTTGGGGTTTAGCACTAAGGTTTTTCTTTTGTCTATCTTTTTCTCATCATTTGCTAAGAAAATGACCCATGTTTATGAAGGATTAGAGTTCCTGAAAACCGTGATACAATCTACAATTGGTGATATTGTCAAAATAAATAAAACCACTCTTGTTGACATTCAAATATGTCTGCAAAATGCTCAAGAAAAATTTGACTTTTTGCAACTTGAGTAATAGTTACAACAAGAGGAGCTACAAAAACATAGTCATCATCCTAAACTTATTTTTGTTTAGAAAAGATCCACTTTTTGAGTCATAAGCTCACTCCCATCAATGTGTATAAACTAATCAAGACACTAAAGATGAGGTTAATTGAAGAGAATATTTTCATGTAGGTTTGGAAATTGGGTGTGCACTTCCTAAGAAAATCATCAGACCTTGGGAAGAGAATGTTAGAAACAAGAAAATAATAGGTCTTGGATATGACAAGGAGGTGTCCTTTCATACTCCAAACTACTCTAATCCTATTGAATTTCATAGTGTTGGACTTCTTCAAAACAACTCATCATCCTTATTCTTTCTCCTCATTCACATCCACTGATTGTCAAACGCCAACACTGTGGCATAGTTTTCCATTTTAAATATCATTATTTTGATCTTCACCCATGCAATAATTGTACTTAATACACTCATTCCTCAAATAGACGCTTCAGAAGCAAGCCTCTTGCAAGAACAAATATTCACCTTGGATGGATCATTTCTTGGCAATGAGCTTCAAAAACCAAGAATATATTTAAATCATACCACAAGATTTGTTCTAAAATATTGAAAAGTATTGTAGTTGAGATATCTTTATATTTTCACCCTGTATATGATAGGGGGGGATTTATGTTCATCTATAAGTTTTAAATATGAATCAAGCAAGCCCAAGACACAAATTTAACATCCTTCCTGAGCCTACCGCTAGAGACAACCTTACCCAGATTCAAATTTGTAGCCAAAGAGAGAGAAGCCCCTAAGCATTCCTTTCTTTGGTTTCCTTACTTAAACCACCACAGGTTGTAGACCTCCCTCCTTCTAGGTTGAAGGTATCCCTCTCTTAAACATTAAGGAGATCTTCTTGTAAGAGAAGACTTCGACTTCTTGCCATATTTGGAAGAGATCCAGCAATCGAAACAACCATTCCTTTGGTTGGTGGCCTTCCTTAAACCACTGCAGGTTATATAAATCCTTTTTTCCAAGTTGAAGGCCTCCCTCTTCAAAGAATTAAGGAGCACTTCCTCTAGCAAAATACTTCAACTTATTTCTAGATTTGGAAGTGTTCCCCAAACTGCAGTTCAAGTGTTGGTGGTCATCCTTAAACCACAACTGGTAGAGACCTTGATTTCTCCCACCTTATGTCATAATTTTATAGAGCACATTCAGTCATTGATTACGATTAATGTATTACAAATCTCTTCTTTGACTCATATAAACTCCCTTAGAATAAGGGGGGAATGTTGGACAACTAATCCAGTAAAGGTTTGTGTGGAATGTGACACTCACCGGACTCCAAAAGACCACTTGGTATATGAAGGCCAAAGGTCGCAAGAATATATTATAAATATATATATCTTTATTAATAAAAATGCAATTCACATTTATCTTATCTCACGTCTTCTCCATGTATTAGAATTCCAAACTATATATTTATTTATTTTATTAGATTTTTAAAATCTTAACTTTAATAATAACATTATTTTCTGATAATAAATTTTCTCATATATATATATATATATATATATATATATATATATATATATATGAAATTATTAACCTAATTATATATATTTTTTATCGTGTAGAAAAATAAATTTTTTTTCCAATAAAATAATCAATATGAAATCAATATGAAAGTATAATTAGCTTACTAAGTGGAAGCGGAAAAAAGATGCAGAACATTTTCTCAAGTGCAAGGAGAATGCTCTAAGCTGATAATATTCATCTTTGATTAAACTAATTTATAAACTTAAGGTAAAGTTTATTAATAATTTTTTTGATTTTTTAATACAATTTTAGGTTTCATTTTTATTTGTTATTATTTAAAATGTATATTTGAATATTTAAATAGTTTGGCATTTTGAAAAAAAATTAAGAAAAATAAAAACCCAAAAAAAATTAATTAGTTACCTAGCTTCATAATATTATAAATTTTTTAGGATAATATTTTATTATGAAAATAAATAAACGATATATATTATTATAACATTAAATATTATATAAATTAAATAAATATATAAATTATATATGCATTATTCATGATTATTAAAATTATCTCAATAATTTAAACTAAATGAATACATAAAAACTTCATGTAAGTTATTTAAAGTGAACTTTTCACTAACATCTTGAGGCAACTTGTTCCATCATTGATTTACTTTAGGTAAATCTGTGGCTAAAAATAATTCGACCCCCCGCCAAAAAAACCTCATAGATAGTCTAAAACTATAAAGTATAGTTTAAATTATAAAATAAAAATATAGGCTCTGAATTGAATCTCAATCACAATTCAGCTGAAAAAATAGTTTAAAACTATAAAGTAAAATGTACTATTTGGATTGAATTTCAATCACAATTTTGGTGAGTGTCACCTTATTAACTGAATTTCTGTCACAATTCCACTTTAAAAATAGTTTAAAACTATAAAATAGAATATAGTATTTACACTGAATTTCAATGACAATTTTACTGAAAACTTTCTTATAACTAAGACAACCTTATTTATGAATGGTATTTGAAACACGTCTGCAATGAGATTTACAAATGTGGTTGATATATATCGTATATCTATCACTGACCACATTAATATCTATTAAGTGTATTTTTGTTAAAAAAAAGTATTTTTCATTTTCTTAAACTATTTAAATAGTAATAATCATATTAATTTTATATAATTATATTTATTTATTTACATTATTTTGTATATTAATATAATATTATTTATTAAATAAATTTACTAATATAATAATAGATATATCAAAAACTATAATATAATTCACATATAATATAATAATAACATAAATCAGCCAAAAATTTATAATTATTCTAATTAAAAAAAAAAAAAACATAAAAATACAAAGAAACTTAAGTCACCTATCTAAAATCAAATTTTGACTAACATCTTAAAGCAACTTGTAACTAAAAATTATTTGGATCATTGATTTAGGGCATGACACAAAGTGGCCAAAAATGATTTGACCACTAAAACCTCTCGAGATAGTCCAAAACTGTAAAATAAAAATATTATGAAAATGTTTTTGTTGGAATGTATAATTCCTACATGTCTTTAGTTGTGACTTTCTATGTATAGAGTTTGTTCCTAGTCTATAGGTGTTCGCTAAATCTAGGTTCCTTGTTTGGTGTGAGGTTGAGATATTCTCTCAACCAACTTATTGTGCGTCCAAGATAGCTTCTCTATCTTGAGACTATACCTCATGTATATATGTAACTTTATTTGATTAATGCAAGATAGTGTGCATCTTAATTTTTATCTTGGTATCAGAGCCTATATGGCCCTAGTCCTTGGCCCCTCCTGGGCTGAGGAAAATAACTTTTTTAATATTTTCTTACCATAGAAAGAGAAATATTGTCTTCAAGTAATCTCCTGTATTTTTTGCATAACTCCATTAATATATGACATGTATTATTAATATCTGTGTACCAGTTAGAAACTAGAACCCACCTGTTGACTTCAATTTTTTTTATTTTATTTTTTGGTTGAGGCTTGCAATTTCTTGCGAGACCGTCCGCGAGTAGTGGGTTACTTGACCAGAGAAGTGCAATCTATGGCCGAGCATGTGAGAGGCGAACTAGTGCGACGAGCTCCAGAGCAACAAGTCTACCAATCGAACTCCGCTAAGAAGGGGAAATGCATCTAGATCATCATTTCATTGTTGAATTCGTCATTGACTCTGGTGAGTGTATCTTCGGTGCCAACTGCTATCCAGACTGCAACGAACACCTACTGTCAGCGCTTGAAATCGCAGAGAGACAACAACTTGAGGCTCATTGTGCTGAGAGCTTAAGACATATACTTCGGCCAAACTCTCCTCATGAAAACTAATGGGCGATGAACAACAACAGATACAGATGGTGGTTTTCAAAGACGATGATGAATGCCCTTGTGGTAGCTCCAATGACCTTGACACGGATGCTAACGTAGAGGGCGAGGGGGCCAACAGTGAAATGGGCATGAATTTGTTGTCCCCTTCTTCTTCTGCTCTGCAATCAATCACGAAAACGACATCCATATTTGTCGATACAGATCCCCATATGTTGGGTCAATTCTACTGCAATCAACCACGAAAACGACATCCATATTTGTCGACATAGATCCCCATATCTCGGCTCAATTCTACACCTTCAAGAAGGAATACCACCATGTGCTAGTGCGCCATATTCTAGAGGGTCGTTTCACTACGTTAGCGGAGATCAAGGGCTCGATAATTGAGAAAAATAGAGAAAGTTGTGAAGGTTGAGGGCCAGGTTTAGGTATCTATGTGACCAGGAAACTGTAAGTGCCGAGTTGTAGGGAAAAAGGATCGGACTTCTAGCGCTGTGGACCATTTCCAATCTAGAATATTGTATGTAGAGCAGTGTCCCTATAGTCTTATCGACTTGCGATCTACCTCCTAGAGTGATCTAGGAGTGGGAGGATCGGTTCCCATATCTGTGAGTCAAGAAATGGACGGAGGTGGAGAGCCATGGATTGGCCTACGTAAAGAAGGGGTCATGGGAGAGATTTATCACTAAAAATATATGTGTTAAAGAAGGGGTCATGGGAGAGATTTATCACTAAAAATATCTGTGTTTAAATCTTTCCATTCGACGGGTTCATCTTCATGTCTGTGCCACAGGGCTTTCGAATCTGGCGGAGTACGAGATATCGAAGCTATATGCCTCTCTCTGTTAGACCTCGCCCCCTCTTGGGCTGAGGAAAATAAGAGTATAACGATACTGTTATTTTTTAGTTCTTTGTCCAGATTTCTCTCATTTCTTTGTGTTGAGTTGAGGAACTTTGCTTCCTCTATTTTGTTTGAAATTAACAGAAATTTTCATCATGGTATCAGAGCTGGTCTAGGCACTCAGTGAGTCAAAAACAGATTTTTTTTTTTCACTGTAGGAGCTGTAAGAAGTTTATTGAGCAGATTTCTCCAACAGAGAAAGTTCTTGCTTGTTTTTATTATACAGTCAGTATCTTTTCTTTTCTTTTACAGCGAAGATGGCAGATGCTGGAACTGGTTTGACAAATTCCCAACTGCCACAGTTTAATGGGAAAAATCACAGTTATTGGTCCATAACAATGAAAGCATTGTTTGCTTCTCAAGGAATATGGGAGCTGGTTGAAACTGGTTATGTTGAACCTGCAAATGCAGCAGCGTTGGCTGCTTTGACAGTAGCAGAAAGAGACCTGTTGAAGAATGACAGGAAGAAGGATGCCAAAGCTCTCTTTTTTCTCTTCCAATCAGTACATGAAAGTGTTTTCCCACGGATTGCAGCAGCAACAAAATCGAAGGAAGCATGGGATATTCTCAAGACTGCTTATCAGGGCATGGAGAAGGTGAAGATTGCAAAGTTGCAGATGTTGAGGAGAGACTTTGAAACACTCAGCATGAAGGAATCTGATACAATAGATTCTTTCTTCACTCAGGTTATTGGGTTGATAACCCAGATTAGATCTCATGGTGAAATTCTTGAAGAAAGAAGGATTGTAGAGAAGATCTTGAGAAGCTTACCCTCAAGGTTTGAAGCTGTTGTGGTAGCAATAGAAGAAACAAAGGATCTCTCACAGTTCACAGTAGATGAACTGAGTGCTTCTCTTATGTCTCATGAACATAGACTGAGTAGAGGAACAGATTCCTCTTTTGAGCAAGCATTCAAGACTCAGATGTCTTTTGGCCAAGGAAAAGGTCGAGGCAGAGCAAATAACAGAGGTTGTGGAAGAAGCCAAAACAAAGGCAGAAATAATCCTGCAAGCACAAGCGGAAGGAGCTGCAATCAGAACCAAGATGAAGGTTCAAGCAAACAGCAAGCTCATGAACAAAGGTATGACAAATCCCAAGTCCAATGTCATTATTGTAAAAAATATGGGCACTATGCCAATGAATGTAAGAAAAAGAAAAATGACATGAATAGTAGGCAGAATGCTAATTTTGCAAATGAAGAAGATAAGAATCCAAAGATTGTGCTGTTAGCATGTAACATGGCACAAGACAAACAAGAAGATTTTTGGTTCTTAGACTCAAGTTGTAGTAATCACATGACTGGAAATATTGCAATGTTTGCCAATCTGGATGAAAATGTGAAATATGAGGTAACAACAGGAACTGATAGCAAGATATCTGTCAAGGGTAAGGGCAGAGTCAGTATCCGAGCAAGAAATGGAGAACAGATGATTGTGCCAGATGTATACTATGTACCGGGTCTGAAATGTAATCTTTTGAGCATTGGATAGCTCATTGACAAAGGTTACAATGTGTTCTTCAAAGATGATATGTGTACAATTAGAGACATACCTCCAAGTAAGAAGATCATTGCACAGGTGCAGATGACCAGCAATAGAATGTTTCCTCTCAAACTCAGGTCAGATTTGAAGGAAGGAAGAACTATTGCAGCTGTAACACAAGAAGTCTTTCAGGAACAGGTGAAAGATGAGAATTGGTTGTGGCACTTGAGATTTGGACATCTCAATTTCAGAGGCTTGAATCTGTTGCACAGAAAGGGAATGGTAAAGGGATTGCCGTTGATCGAGAAACCGGACAGCCTTTGTGAAGGCTGCATCTTGGGCAAACAACACAAAGAAAGCTTTCCAGCAGGAAAGAGTATAAGGGCAAAAGCACCATTGGAAATTGTTCATTCTGATGTGTGTGGACCGATGCAAATACCATCTTTTGCCGGAAATAAATATGTTTTAACTTTCATTGATGATTACACCAGAAAGACATGGGTGTATATGCTGAAACAGAAGAGTGAAGTGTTTGAGAAATTCCGCCACTTCAAAACTCTTGTTGAGAAACAATGTGGGCATTACATCAAAGTGCTCAGAACAGATAGAGGTGGAGAGTACATCTCCAAAGACTTTCTGCGTTTTTGCAGAGAGAATGGCATACAAAAGCAGTTCACCGCAAGGTACACACCTCAGCAAAACGGTGTTGCCGAAAGGAAGAACAGGACCATTCTGGACATGGTCAGGAGTATGCTGAAGGCAAAACACTTGCCGCATGAGTATTGGGCAGAAGCTGTCACTTGCGCAGTTTACATCTTGAATAGATGCCCAACTAAAGCTGTCATGAACAAAATACCAGAAGAAGCATGGAGTGGACAAAAGCAAACTGTCGCTCACATGAGAGTATTCGGCTATGTAGCATATGCACATGTACCGGATCAGCTAAGGAAGAAGCTTGACAGTAAGGGGGAGAAGTGTGTCTTTATTGGCTATTGTGATGAGTCAAAAGCATACAAACTCTATAATCCATTGACCAAGAAATTGATAGTAAGCATAGATGTGCAGTTCATTGAAGATGAAGCTTGGGATGGAAGTTTAGAGAAGACAGTGAATGTGAAGACAATTGTGTCTCATGAAGAAGAAGAGGAAGGGACAGCAGCAAATAACCCTTCTTTGGTGGCTCCTCCTCCACCACAGCAAGTACAAAAAACCACACCACAAGCTGGAATTCGAACAGCCTTGAGAAGTCAAGGAAGTGCTTCTCCAAGCACACCACAGGGATCAGAAATACCCTCAAGTTCGGATGGAACTCCAAGCACACCAAGAAGACCAATATTCAGAAATCTGAATGAGATTTATGAACAAGGAGAGGTAAGTAACAATACCGGTCTGAATTCATTATTCGCTTTATATTGTCATGTTGATGACCCAGTTCATTTTGAAGATGCTGTAAATGAAGATAAATGGATTGAAGCAATGAATGAAGAAATTAGTGCAATTGAGAAGAGTAAAACATGGGAGTTAGTGGACCTCCCTGAAGGCAAAGATGCCATTGGAGTTAAGTGGGTCTATAAGACCAAAAGCAATGCTGAAGGCAAGATTGACAGGCATAAAGCAAGACTTGTTGTGAAAGGCTACAAGCAGCAACAAGGCAAAGACTATGATGAAACCTTTGCACTAGTAGCGAGGATGGAAACAGTCAGAACAGTGTTGTCTATTGCGGCACAACACAAATGGAAGATTTATCAGATGGATGTTAAATCTGCATTCCTGAATGGAGTGTTGAAAGAAGAGGTATATGTTGAACAACCTCCAGGCTATGAAGTTGAAGGCCAAGAGCATAAAGTCTGTAAACTGAAGAAGGCTCTTTATGGGCTCAAGCAAGCTCCAAGAGCATGGTACAACAGAATAGATGCTTATCTGATTGAGAATGGGTTTGAGAAGTGTGATGGTGAACCCACACTCTACATAAAGGAGAATGACAGTAAGATTCTTATTGTTGTTTTATATGTAGATGATTTAATCTTTACTAGCAATGATGCTTCTCTCATTGCTGATTTTAAAGCAGTCATGAAAAGTGAATTTGAAATGACTGATTTGGGCTTCTTAAGATATTTTCTTGGAATTGAAGTAGACCAAAGTGAAAATGGTGTTTTCATTTCCCAAGGTAAATATGTAGAAGCAATGTTGAAGAGATTTAACATGCAGAACAGCAAGGCAGCTGTGAATCCAACTGTAATGGGGTTGAAATTGACCAAAGAAGACAGCAGCAAGGATTTTGATCCAAAATTGTACAAGAGCATAGTTGGCAGCCTCATGTACTTGACTGCAACTAGGCCGGACATTATGCACGCTGTGAGTTTAATCTCCAGATTCATGGAAAGACTGAAAGAGACTCATTGGCAGGCAGCCAAGAGGATTCTAAGGTATGTGAATGGAACGAAGGGGTTTGGTATACTTTACTCCTCTTCTGAAAGTTTCATGTTGACAGGTTACACTGACAGTGATTGGGCTGGAAGTGTTGATGATACGAAAAGCACATCGGGATATGTGTTTCATATGGGATCGGGAGCCATCTCATGGGCTTCCAAGAAGCAACCAATTGTGGCTTTGTCAACAGCAGAGGCAGAGTATGTGGCAGCAACAGCAACAGCATGCCAAGCAGTGTGGCTGAGAAGAGTTCTCAGAGATTTGTGTCATGAACAAGAAAAGGGCACAACCATTTACTGTGACAATAGCTCGGCGATAGCATTGTCTAAAAACTCTGTTTTTCATAAAAGGACAAAGCATATAGACACCAAATTTCACTTCATACGTGAATTGGTTAACAATAGTGAGATTGTTTTGCATCACTGCAGAACAGAGGATCAGCTAGCTGACATCTTGACAAAACCATTGGCAAAGAAAAGCTTTGATCATTTCAGAGAATGCCTGGGTATGGTGAAAAATCCAGCAGTTGAAATTAAGGGGGAGTGTTGGAATTTAATTCCAACTGCAACATAAACAACTGGATGGAAAATCTGATTGCCGCAGATATTTTAGCAAGGCAGATGGCTGAAAGTCAAGCAATAAATTTGCAGAATTTATTGAGCCTGCAGACAGCCGATTTTATCTACCAAAACCCAACACGTTAACTCCCACCGCCTATCTGCATTCAATACGCAGATAAAGATCAGAAGATATTTTGCATTATTTTAATATTATAAGTCAAAAATGTTTTTACTTATAAATATGATGAACAGCAGTTCTTTTTAAGGTTAGAAGAAATAGAAGAATTTGTTTTGAGAGTTTGAAGGCAGAGAAATAGACAGAGCAGAAGAAACAGCAAGAAAACAGAGTCGTTGTGTTTTGGGAGCAGCATGCATTCTACAGGCTGTTTCAGCAACTGTCTGACTGTTGCTGAAACACGTGTTTCAGCAACTGTAATCTGTGTTAAAAAAAACAGAGTTTGTAAAAACAGAGTATGGAGTTTTTAGTTATTCCAGAACTGTAGTTCTGAAGAAGTTTGTAATTTTTATTGTCATTTTTATGGTTAATAGAAACAGAGCTTTTCTCCATCTTCTTTGTCCAGATTTCTCTCATTTCTTTGTGTTGAGTTGAGGAACTTTGCTTCCTCTGTTTTGTTTGAAATTAACAGAAATTTCCATCAAATCCTTATTCACTTTAAAATATCTTGTGGTAGTTTTGTAAGTAGTGAGTAATGGCTATTAAGCTGCAGAATCAGAGTATTTTGAGCTGCACGCTCTTCATCGGAATATTCTGCATCCATGGAGGGATGACAGCAAAGCCATTTCGATCTCTGCTTGCTCAGAATTAGAGAGAAGTATAGATTCATGGCAATGTCGACAACATGGTTTCAATAACACTGCCCTGGAAAAAGATCCAGAAAGCATAGTACAAATGGTACAAAGAAGCATTTCCAACAACACCAGAAGGCGGGAGCTGGCCTTTCTGTCATGCAGGATTGGTAACCCCATTGATGATTGTTGGTGTTGTGACCCCAACTGCGAGATCAGCACACGATGCCTGGCAGACTGTGGTATTGGATTCGGAAGGAATGCTCTTGGAGGCGAGAATAGGAGGTTTCACCTAGTCATGGATCCCAACGATTGTGATGTGGTGAATCCAAGACCTGACACTCCGCGTCACGCCGTGATTCAAACAGAGCCTCTCTTAATCGTCTTCGAGAGATATCTGGTCATCTAGCTAAAGGAGGATCTGATCATGAATAGTTTCAAGACAATTGATGGAAGGGGTGTGAATGTCCACATTGCAAACGGGGCCTATATCACCGTTCAATATGTCACTAACATCATCATCCATGGAATTCACGTTCATGATTGTAATCCATCCATAATGCAAAATTTGGGTAATTTTGTATACTTGCAGCAATGAGGTGCTGCGAACGCTAATGGAGGCCGATTATGAAGGCCGAATTGCTGTTCAGAGGTCGTGATATGGTCGACGCTATTAATCTTGTTTGTGGGGTAAAGCTAAATTGTTGTGAGCGTGGAGTTAGATACAGTACAAGGTGTTGTTCTTTGGCGAGAGGGTGGACGGGGCAACTGATAAGGACCAAGTCCTCAAATGTTGGTTTCAATATGCTGTCAGCATAGGTGTTAGAGTGTTGGATTCACAAATATTTCAAGGAAAGGAGTCAATGGTGCTGGAACCTAGTGAAGAATTTGATGGCAATGATGCCATGTCAGAGAAGGGAATTCATCTAACCATTACATACAATTTGGAGTACACATTTCACACAAGAGCAGAGTTGTGTGAGGAGGAGTGTTTCTTTGCGCTGCCTGCCTACTTATCTGCACTGGAACTATTGTTGGAATGTGAGGAGGAGCACTGCTTTGCGTTGACTGCCTACTTATTTTCACTGCCACTGTTGCTGGTGTGTGAGGAGAAGCATTTTTTTGCAGTGCCTGCCTACTTATCTGCATTGCCACTATTGCTAGTGTGTGAGGAGGAGCATTGCTTTGCACTGCATGCCTACTTATCTGCGCTGTCAATGTTGCTAGTGTGTTAGGAGGAGATTTTCCTTGCGCTACCTAATTACCTACCTAGAGGAGAAATCTACGCTGCCTACCTGATCGCTGAGTCATTGATTTCTACCCTCTGCATGGAGCATTAACGTAAGTGAGCAGCACAATCAGAACCAACAACTACAACAACAATGACAATCATAGTCAAAGTTACTGAGGAGGGTCTGTTAGGACCAAGACAATATTTGTAGGGGAATTGCCATCCAATCTAATGGAAGAATATTTCAAGATATTTGTTAATTCATGCTTGGGTAATTGCGATTTTTTTTTAATGATGAAAGTATTTTAGAAAAAAAAATAATATACATATTCAGATTAGTGAACTCAATATGAAGTTATTTTTGTTAGAATTGAGTACTCTAACAAATGACAGGTTAAGGATGGAGTTCCAAGTTCTAATTGACAAAGACAAAGATGCCCAAGATTTGAACATTTCAAAACATGATGTAAAGGAGCAGTGACAACAGTTAAAGGATGGACACCGAAAGTGAAAATCGAGTTTTTTTTGTGAGCTTGTGGAATAGACTTATGATCATGGTAAAGTATGTGTCACACATTGTAATTGGGGAAAATCTACATGTCACATATTGTTAGTTGTGGTCTTTGAAACGTTTTATGTACATGCTTTAAGACCTAGAGAGGCATGCATATCCTTTGTTATATGTCTCTACATCTCTATCTGAGAAATGAATTTCAGCAAGATCTGCCATGGATGACACACTGGGTGTGGGGGCTGGTTTTAGATTCCATGAGTGTAGCACTCTATATCAGGAGTTCATCAGAGGTTGGCTGAACCACATAGAAGAGGTGGGGAGAGACTGCAAATGAAAGGAAGGCTGGGAACCCATGCATTTCAGTAGATGGTTGTTCCTTTATATGGACATCAACAATAGCATGAACAAGATGCAGAGTGTAATTACCAAACTGAACCAGTGTAATTACTAAATAGGACCAGATGTAGATTTTGCAAATTGATATTAAGACAAGTAGTAATTAAGGGGGTGTGTTGGAATGTGTAATTTTTACTTGTCTTCAGTTGTGACTTTCTATGTATAGAGTCTATTCCTAGTCTATAGATGTTAGCTAAATCTAGGTTCCTTGTTTGGTGTGAGGTTGAGATATTCTCTCAACCAACTTATTGTGGTCCAAGATAACTTCCATATCTTGAGACTATACCTCATGTATATGTGTAACTTTATTTGATTAATGCAAGATAGTGTGTATCTCAGTTTTTATCTGTATTGTCTCATGGAATTTCAATCAGATTACTAAAAAAAATTATGAAAAGAAAAATGTAGTGTTTCATAGAATTTCAATCATAATTGTTTTAAAAATTATGAAAATGTAGTGTTTTGGGGAATTTCAATCATGATGGAATTTCAATTACTATTTTACTAAATTTCTTATAAAATAAAAATATTAAAGAAATACATATTTTATCTTTCTTATTTTGAACCTGTAATCTTTTAATATAAACAAGAGAAAACTAATGCTCTTAACTATTGAGCCCACTCAAATGGCATATAATTATCCTTTTACACTCCCCACTATTCCTTAATTTGATTCTTATGAAATAAAAGAATGTATTAACTTGTTAAGTTTATCTAGCATCTTGAAGTGTATATCTATCGCACTACATGACAAGTAACTTCTTATGCCAAAGTCTCTGAATTTAATATTTGTAATTTTTGTCGGTGGACTCAACCCAGTGGGTATTCGGTTCTAGAACCAAACCGATCCTCCCGTGGCTTGTCAGGATCCCATACATAGTGAAGACAATTCTCAAATTGGAGCTACTGACCGATCACATTACTTGACATCACCGGAATATCGAATTTTCGTTATGATGGTTACCCAGAGGTAGCAAGACCAGTTTGCAGATTCTAGCAATTGTTCAGAAGTTGCTGTGTGCCTCCTTGCTTTGATCACAGAGAAGTTAAGATGAATGTGTTTTGTTCATATACAGTTTAGGATAAAACTGCATGAATCCATTGTGTGTCTAAATAATGGATGCTTGTATCCAATCTATGTAAAAGTTCTACTGAAGTAACATGTTCCACTTTATTATCACGGTTATGGTGTTTTACCTGTGTCAATTTATAATTTGCTTCAATCATCTTTTTTTTATGGTAACCTAAGGAAATTATTATATTATAAAAGGGCTGTAGGTAAGTTAATAGGAAACATATGAATTAAAACCAATACAAAGTTCAACAAAATCACGGCTCGCAGAGAGTATCAAAGAGAGTCCGCTATGGCTTACATTTACTGTAACAGAGCTTTGTTGGCAAGTGCATATATAAAATTTTAAAATATATAAACTAAAAAAAGTCAATTATTTTTTATTTTTTTTAATGAATATTGGGAAAAAGGAATTTACTGCTAGGTATTTTTTTTATTTTTTTTAATGCATTGTGATTTCATCTTACTATTTATGTTTGAGTTGAGTTCTTTTATACATTATATAAATTGAATGGACGGAAATCATGTTGAAAGTTGTGGAGTGGTCATTCTAAAACATGGAACTTCTACCTTTGGTGAATGAAAGGGTTCATTATCATTGAAAGTTGCGAAACACAATGTTGCTTTACTGTGATGCACTTGGTGCTTACTGTGTTTCACTTTAGAGGTTAAAGAGAACCCCAAAAAAGGTTATTCACAAATAGATATATTATATCGTTAATTCCTTGTTGATGTCATAAATCTTGTTAAGGTTATAATTTTTTAAATGGTCCATGATTTTAATTGCTAAATTAGAGATGATAAAAAAAACCAAATTACTAGGGTGTCTTAATTTGAATCTCACCACTTTTATTCCACAACCAATGTAGAAGAAAATCCTGTAGCAAACCTTTTTATACACATAACCTTAACAAAACAAAAAATAATATGATTTATGGCTTTTAAAACCAAAACATAAAATAGTTTTGTTTAAAATCTTGAAAAAGAACATAGATTAAATGCTTCTTAAATGAAATCAATAGAACATTAAGATTTTTAATGGCCTTTTTTTCTTGAACATAATTTTAAATATGCAAATAAATATTTCAATAAAAAAAAAAAGCCAAACAGGCCAAACACGATTCCAAGAATGTAGCATTGAAACAACACTATAAATACTTTAAATAGAATTGGTTTATTTAAACTCTTCTGCTATAAAAGTATTCCAAAATCAATTTTGTAATTTTGTTTTACCTTATAACTAATTGATATTCCTCTCAAAGGCAGCAAGTTCTTTTCATATAGTTAACGAACTTAATCAGCTCAAAAGATTAATGTTTTCCAATGGGATTGTGTCCCTATGGCAACAAGTTCTTTTCATATAGGTAACGAACTTGACCAACTCAAAAGATTAATGTTTTCTAACGGGATTGTGTCCTTGCTAATTTCCTCCCCATACAACGACATTAATCTAAAGGAAGGATGTCAAGGCATGTGCAAATATTAATGGCAAAAGAATCAATTTCAGGTTTTTGTTTGTATTTTTGTATATCATGGCTATCATGCTTTGTCATTTTAATATAAAAATGAAAAATGGTGTCTCGAATTGTTAAAAGAAAATTATGGATAAATGATTTCCCTTATTTCATATGAGTGATTTTTTTAAATACTTTAAAGAAATTGGTTTATTTAAACTCTTCTGCTAAGAAAATATTCCAAAAACAATTTTGTTTTATGTATATATAACTAATTGATATTCCTCCTTATGGGGAAAAGTTCTTTTCATATAGGTAATGAACTTAACAAGCTCAAAAGATTAATGTTTTCTAATGGGATTGTGTCCTTGCCAATTTCCTACCAATTTCCTCCTAGTGGTAGGAAATCAATGTAAAGGAAGGATGTTGATGCATGTGGAAATATTAATTGCAAAAGTATTAATTTAAGTGAAATATTAATTTTTCAAGAATCAATTTAAGGTTTTTCTTTGTATCTTTGTATATCATGATTGTAATGTTTTGTAATTTTAATACAAAAATGAAAAATGGTGCCACCTATTGTTGAACAAAAATTATGTATAAACTATTTCCTTTATTCCAAATGGGTAATCAAATAAAAGAAACTAATAATAGACCACATAAGTCTTTTTCTTAAGACATATCATGCATTTTTATATGTAAATGAAAAAATAAATAGTTGAAGATGAGAACTTCATTATTTTACCTAGAAAAAATTGCAGCACTTCTCCAATATTTTGATGAGCAAATCAAATCTCCTAACAATTTCCAATTAATTGATCTTCAAACCTTCAAATGTAAAATATTGTTCATGCACCACCTTCTCCAACTCCCTATAGCTCTGATACCATGTAAAATTAGTAGAGCACAAATACAGATCTACATGAAGAATAATTGCACAAACTTGTAGGAATTGAGAAAGAAAAATTAGAATTGAGAATGAATTTGATTACACAACATTAGTTTGAGAATCTATACCTAAAAAAAATAAGTTAAGCTTATTTATACATGAAATAAATATGGATAATTAAATCTCACTAAATCTAAGTGTAATTTATGTTCTATTAATGTGCACATGCACCACATGAAAGCAATAGAATTAACTAATCGAAACTTGAAGATATTTGACAAGCAACTTCTTAGGCAGAAGTCCTTCAAAATCAAAATCACCCATTGCCCAAAAAAACCTGTTATTTATGGTATCAAGCTCATGAAATAGTGTCAAAATCCTGAAGTTGCCGGGCACTGCCCCACTTAACCATCCAAAGTATCATAAAAGCTATCCTCAACTTCATCGAATTTTTAGTGCACTAGCGACGGGGCAAATAGCAATCCCTTTTGTTTTCACATGTCTTTCAAGAATTAGAAAAGGATCAACTGACCTTTGTGAAGAATACAAAAGATTTCAAGCTCAATTCTAGTACTGTGCATTCTAGTAAATTGGTCAAAGCACTACATTGGTTAATGTGTTTCTAGTAGACACCGCAACAAAACCACTGCAATAAAAGGGTTGACAAAGTACCAACTCCGTAGTTGTAGCTCTTGTGCTGGTATCAAAACCAGCTCCTCCTAGGCTTCCAAGCCCACGTACCTCGCACTCCTTCATGATACCAATTGATCTCAGCTGAGCAACACATACGATAAACACATACAATAGTCTCCTACTACATAAAATGGGCTAGAAACAAAGATCCTTAGCACCGTTGTGCAACATCAGTCTCACGCAGATGAACCTGGCAGATGATACCAAAAGCCAACAGATGGTCATAGTCCAATCACGATGTCAGACCAAACTGGAGTAGGTTTGTGTGGTATAGATCTAAGCTCACAACATCATTAGCAACACAGTAGCGAATAGAAAACTTAAAGAATGTGAGAAACCTTATATACATCTTAGTAATAAAAAGTACAAAATCTATATGGGTATAAAATGCTAGCTTACTAAGAGTATCACTTATTAATATTGTATATAAAAATATTATATGAGAAAAATATAGAAATGTTTCTCGGGCATAGATTAATGAGTAGGTTATATTAATTGAAAATTTAAGCTCATTCAAAAGAATTATATGTTTCGCTCTGAACATAAATAGATAGAGGGTGGTATATAAAAAGAAATAACGAAAATGAGAAGAAATGAAGTAAAAAAATAGGAAGTAAAAGTGAAATTAAAAAATTTGTTTTTTTTCAATCTCTAAATTTAGAAACAAGGTTTGAAAAAATGTGTTAAAGGAGCTTAATTTTATGAGTAATTGTTTTTTTTATTTATGAGTGGACTATAAATAAACTAGTTTTGAATATAATAAGTTTCCAAATAAAATATATATTATATAAAAAGAGAAGGTTTGGAGGTAAAAAAATGAAGGTATATTTTTTAAGATCAATTTTTATGTGTCATGTTTCTATATTATTCAAAGTTAATAAAAATTATTCAAAATTCAAAATAAATGATGAAAAAAACAAATAAAAACTACAAGTTATTTTTTTTTATTATTGATTTTTTTCATTTGAATATTTATTATATGGTATCTCGTTTAATCCAAATTCTGATTCAAACTTAATAAATATATTAAAATATATTCTATTTACAATAATGAAAAACACCATAGTTAACTAGAAATAACTATATCTCTTACTGTAGATTACAACTTATAACACCTGCCTAGCTCGAAAAGTCCATGTTAGAAAAACACTAACAAATTTAGAAAAATAAATGCTCTGAAATAGACTAATCCTATTAAACTATAATGTTCCCTTCATGTGTTGTAACATACACCAATTACTTCACATGTTACACATCGATTACTTCACATGCAAATGTAGGGAGTTAAAAAAAAATTATACAAATTACGCATGGGTAACTATTCAAATCACTATTAAATATTCCTTCCACATCATTAGATATATTATTGACCAATTCATAGTGTAACCTTAGTTTAAGAATGGTAAACATCTTAACCATTAAGCACTTATTTTGTAGTACATTAACATAAAACTGTATCATAAATTCATTTCATCATCCTTGTAGTCATCACATACCTGACATTATGAACATCACAACAAGAAAGGAATCAACATCATCAACTTGATAGAATAATCATTCACATCATTGAACACCAATATACCCGGGAAACCCCGTAGGGTGAAAACCAACAAAGGTTTAATTTTATTATTAAACGCCTGTGAGGGTGTTCAACCCTCACTCAATGGCTTATAAGGGAGACCATCCCTTAATCATCGTTATAAATATTACAAAGAAATATACAAATATCTAGCTGAAAGCCATTACAATAATTACGATAACATTTACCCACAAATATTCATATCTTCATATCTTGGTGGCATGGATGCACCTACATTGGACCATCCTACAACTGGCACTCATCTTCATGAACCATTAATTTCACCTACCACCATGTTAAGCATAATATTTCCTTTTTACAAGTTAACATCATTTCCTCCTAATGTTGTCTTCAATATACATTGATGTCAAGATTTGTAAAGTACTAATCAACACATTCACAATCTATACTTTGCGATGCTTCTCCATCTACTCATGTAGAGTCATGAAATGCAAGCATAATATTACGACATGCTTCCTTTAACAACACTGCGCATGTGCTAGCTATAAGAATGGAACCATCAAAGGATGTCTATAAAATATTAACTAACATATCCTTCGCATAAGCACACATTCTTGCAAGGAAAATCACTACAACTATAATATATCAGTTGCAATCTTTGTACATGTGAATTACAAAAATTTAATCAAAATAACTAACCCTTAATATATTACTTTTGGTTCATGTAAATAAATCCAATCTATATAGTTTCCAATAGAGTCTTCCCAAAAGAATGCTTAACACAACAGAGTATCCAAATACCTATTTACAATAAAGCATACAAATACATGTCTTCATTTCAAATATTATACCAACATTATCCATATATATATGTTCCAGGGGAACTAACACGTTAGTATGGGTTTTATGCATTTAATCCATCTTTTTCTTCAAAGAATATTTCCCTATGTAGGCTATCTAAACATGCTATCATTTCCCACATGCAAATGTATATTCTTTCCAATGAAAGATAATATAAATCTTGCATGCATATACATGATCTTGTTCCCAAATAAACTAACATAATAATTATGATAGCATAAAGTAATCACATACTCAATAGATCTTCTATCCATGCAAAGAACCTTGTTCCTCTATGATTCTACATGCAAGTTTCTCATGTTTGGCTTCCAAAAGTTTACCATAGATAGCCTCTTTTATGCATAAAAACTACGCAACACTAACAAGGTTAACATAATCATTAATACATCTAAATCAAGAAGTTGACATAATCCATCTAGCAGTGTAATATTCTCAAGAGGTTATTATTTTCCGTAAGAACAACATAATATTTTCCCAAGAAGCAAGTATTCTTTTCACACGAGATTCAACATGATCTTTCTCAAAGAAAGCATTATGAAAAACTAACATGGGTTCTTCATGACTTATTTTCGAAGAAAAACTCATTAACTTATCTCCCAACCCATGAAATATCTTTAAGAATTACCTTCTTTAATCTATATTCATTTTCAAGAAAATAACTTAGATTTCCTTATCATTTCATACTCATGTATGAAATCTCATTCTTTTAGAAAAAGAACAAGCATCTCATTTTTCTTACACAATATGAACATAGATAAAGACAAGTAAAATCATTTATATTATCTTTTACTACTACAGACATCTTTGAAGATACATATAGCAATATTTGCAAGAACTCACATGGTTTCTTTTCGGAAAAACTAGTAGAGTAAGTTTGTCTTTTACCGTGGTATATCTCTAAGAATAATATATTTCTAAGGGATTAACATAATACCAATATTTTTAAGAACTGACATGGATTATGTATTTAATACCAATATTTTCAAGAACTGACATGGGTTATGTCTTTCACCATGGTATATTACTAAGAAAAATATCTTTCTAAAAGATTGACATAATAGCAATCTTTACTACTTTCCGAAAATCTAGCATAGACTTTCTACAAACAACTTCTACAACCTTTATGAGATATAAAACTTACTAAATATGAAAAATCTTTCCAAATAATTTCATAGTGTTCACTATATCTTTGTGCAGAACAACAAAGAAGTCTCATAAAGAAATCATTTTAGATAAAATAGTATATTCAACCATACCTTTCAATGTTAAAACCAATGAGACTTACCAATCTACTAGTTCATCTCTCATAACATGCATCCTCTTATAATTTGTATGGCCTTCAAGAAGATGCATATATCACATAAACATGCCCAGCCACGGTGTCTCGAGAGAAGTACGATGGAAAACACTCCAGTATTGCTGAAGTGGAATTGTGTCTCGAGAGAAGTGTGCTGGAAAACACTCCAGTGTTGCTTAAGCGAAACTTCATTCATTTTCCAACATGCACAGGAATAAACAAACTTTCCCAGAAGTTAAATTATATGTCTTCAAACTACAACCCTTCGATCGTTCATTTATGAAAATCTAGAAGATACAACAACCAGGGTTTGATTTATAAGTTAATTTCTCGGACCAACGACCTCAGATGTCTAAATAGAATCTCCTAAAAAGCAATATACTTGGAGCGTAAATTTGTGGAATGGCAGTCACTTAATGGTGGCTTACAGTCTATGCCGTGGCAGTAGCTCGAGGAAGAAACATTCTTGCATACAAAGAGATTTCCATGGCTCCAAAACCAACTTGGCTCTCCCCGTAGATAATGAATACCTATTCAAGAATATTTTTTACATCAAACTGATTCTTGATTTTCTTGATTAAACAGTTGCAGTAAAAATAAATTTCCCATATATGTATTTACGCAAGGTTGAGTAGGTCTGTTACATACTCCCCCACTTGAAGAGAACACCGTACTCGGTGTGCTTCTCTCACTAAAACTTAAACTTATACCCATGATATAATAATATAGACAACCCAAAGGGGGGCCTTCCCCTTCACAATGAAACACTTTCATTTCCTAATGCCATTAATTGAGACAATAATTATTTTATTCATAGTCATAAGCATTTATATCTCAAATTATATTCCATTTCCATTTTAACTACTTATCCATTATTCAATTCATAAAAATATAGAAAATTCTCTATACGAACTTACCACTACTTACCAATTACTATTTTAAGTAATGATGGCTTTTACACAAGCTCTCTGAGAATGGTTGAACAACCCATCAACACTGCATGGAAAGAGCCTGTAATGCATGTCTAACAAATTCAATCAAATTAGTCACATAGTTTCAATCAAATAAAATACTTGCAACTATCAAACATTCATGCAATATCAAGAGGTGTTTTAATCATACTACTTCCAAAATTACTCAGAGAGCAACAACCCTCTAATCAATGCATCATGTGCACATTCTCTTAGCTCCTGCTAAAGACATCCACACAGTACTTCAAAAATTACTCAGAGAGAACCTAGCTCTCTAATCGTACCAATGGTATATCAATGCACCATGGGCATATCCTAGCCTCTGCTAAGACATTAAAACAAATTAGTAATAAAATAAATGAACTTATACATTCAGTAATTCATTTTCGGAGCGCTAAGCTCCTTTCCTCTTAATACATACATAACATATTTACAAAATCATATAAAACTTCATTTTAATACAACACAACTTATTACTTAATTTTTTCCACTATGAGAACCAAAATGGTAAATAAAATGCTCCTCCCAACCCATGGGAGTTGGTTTCCGCAACCAGATCGAGTCATTTTCACATCCAAATAGTTACTTGACAAAAAAACATTCCAGGTCCAGTATCGATTCCTCTTGGCAACATCATGCCTATTCCTCTAACAACGTCCCATCTATGAGGAATTTTGGACCTCCTCCAACAAGCTCCAAAATCAATAGAGTTGCCTTAGGTTTTCCCCTCTTCAGCATCTTGGCCAACTCTTTTCCCTTACTGAGCTCATCTATCTCTAGGGAGAGGAAATCCAGGCAGGTAAGTTCAATCAACCCCTCCGGGCAGGCAACCACCATCAACCCAATGCCTTCTAGCCTTTCACAATTTTTCACCACTGTTTGGCATGTTAAACTTATCTTTTAGAATTGTTTCCCATAGAAAATTACATAATGAAATATGTACACATTATACAAAAAGAAAATTTATTTACATCATACATCATACTTTCCCTTAACATGGGTCCAATGATATCTAGATTAACAGGAAACATGACTAACATACACGTGCTGTACATTATTATTTCCCAAATAACAAAATCGTACACATTATAACATGATACCATGTGTTTATACATTATTATTTCTGCAATAACACAATCATGCACATTACAACATGATACTTTATCAATTACCGTTGCAATTTTTTCCATGGCACGATTTTACTTTCACAGGTTTTTCTTGTTGCCATTAAGCTAACCATGCTTAATCTATTTCTTGTTTCCATTAAGCTAACCATGCTTAATCTCATCAATGACACTAAACATAAATATGCATTGTTAAAAAAACCAAAAATATTTACTTTAAAATTAATTTTAATTTCCTGCATACAAGTATATATATAAATATTCATTAATGCATATTTGTCAATAACGATTGGGGTAACAGTCCCATGGTAACAATCCAACATTTCCAATTCCAATAGTGTATTGTTACCAACAGTCTGACACATGAACTAACTACTTGTTCACAACTTGCAATAATATTTAAAAAAAAACCTTTTCATGCGTATATGTTTTATTAGTTATTCATACAACACTAACTAATCAATGCCACTAATAATATTAATGCATCCATGACACGACTCATTCAAAAAATATTCATTCGACAACTATTCATTATAGTCAAGTCTTACTACTTGACCCATTGTGTATTTTTAACATCTAAAAGGGTTTATTCCATTTCATTTTAAAACATTATATCATCATATTCAAGGAATTTCCTCATATTTTACATTCATGCATTAGTTTCACACACCATCACTATACATATTCATTTTTTTCGATTAGTGCATGGTAGCTTTAGTTATGTTCACTAAATGTATGATTTATATGTCATATAACCATTATTAATAAATGACTCTAACTTTCACTAGTGAGTACTCAGGTTGTTCATAAGTACAACAAAGGTTTTATTGTATTTCATCCTCAACAGGATTCCAATGTTATGAAAATAATTTTTTAACAACATTTATTACTCATTACTCTTTAATGTAGTTATAAACATGAATCACACATCTCATTTCAAGAGTATACTATTTCATATATCATTCAATATGTAGATTCCTAGAATAATATATCAATCAATATGTAGATTTCTAGAATCATACCTTAACTGATGTATATTAGTAGCATACCTCAATTTATTTCCACTTAACAAATCCCAAAGGTGCCAGTACTGCAACATTTTTCTCTGATACCACTTGTAACATACGTTGATTACTTCACATGCAAATGCAGGGAGTTAAAAAAAACATTATATAGGTTACCCACGGGTAACTATTCAAATCACTATTAAATATTCCTTCCACATCATTAGATAGATTGTTGACCAGTTCATAGTGTAACCTTAGTTTAAGAATGGTAAATTTATTAACCATTAAGCACTTATTTTGTAGTACATTAACATAAAATTGTATGATGTAACCTTGGATTCATTTCATCATTCTTGTATTCATCACATACTTTACATTATGAACATCACAACAAGAAAGGAATCAACATCATCAACTTGATACAATAATAATTCACATCATTGAACACCAATATACCCTAGAAACCCCGTAGGGTGAAAACCAGCAAACGTTTAATTTTATTATTAAAAGCTCGTGAGGATGTTCAGCCCTCAGTCAATGGCTTATAAGCGAGACCATCCCTTAACCATCGTTATAAATCTTATAAGGAAATATACAAATATCTAGCTTAAATCCATTACAATAATTACGATAGAATTTACCCACAAATATTCATATCTTCATATATTGGTGGCATGGATGCACCTACATTGGACCATCGTACATTGGATCATCCTGCAACTCGCACTCATCTGCATGAACCATTAATCATTCACCTGCCACCATGTTAAGCATAATATTTCCTGTCTACAAGTAAACATCATTTCCTGCTAATTTTGTCTTCAATATACATTGATGTCAACATTCATAAAGTACTAATCAATAGATTCACAATCTATACTTTGTGATGCTTCTCCATCTACTCATGTAGAGTTATGACATGCAAGCATAATATTACGAAATTCTTCCTTTAACAACACTGCGCATGTGATAGCAATAAGCATGGAACCATCAAAGGATGTCTATAGAATATTAGCTAATATTTCCTTCACATATGCACACATTCTTGCAAGGAAAATCGCTACAACTGTAATATATCAGTTACAATCTTCGTACATGTGAATTACAAAAATTTAATCAAAATAACTAACCCTTAATATATTACTTTTGGTGCATGTAAAGAAAGCCAATGTATATAGGTTCCAAAAGAGTCTTCCCAAAGGAATGCTTAACACAACAGAGTATCCAAATAACTGTTTACAGTAAAGCATACAAATACATGTCTTCATTTCAAATATTATAGCAACATTAACCATATATATATTCTAGGGGAACTAGCAAGTTAATATGGGTTTTATGCATGTAATCCATCTTCTTTTCCAAAGAATATTTCCCTATGTAGGCTAACTAAACATGCTATCATTTCCCACATGCAAGTGTATATTCTGTCCAATGAAATATAATACAAATCTTGCATGTATACACATGATCTTGTTCCGAAAGAAACTAACATAATAGTTATGATAGAATAAAGTAATCACATACTCCATAGATATTCTATCCATGCAAAGAACCTTGTTCCTCTATGATTCTACATGGAAGTTGCTCATGCTTGGCTTCCAAGATTTTACTCTAGATAGCCTCTTTTATGCATAAAAACTACGCAACACTAACAAGGTCAACTTAACCTTTAATACACCTAGATCAACAAGTTGACATAATCCATATAGAAATGTAATATTTTCAAGAGGTTATTATTTTCCGTAAGAACAACATAATATTTTCCCAAGAAGCAAGTATTATTTTCACACAAGATTCAACATGATCTTTCTCAAAGAAAGTATTATGAGAAAATAACATGGGTTCTTCATGAATTTTTTCTAAGAAAAACTCATTAACTTATCTCCCAACCCATGAAATATCTTTAAGAATAACCTTCTTTAATCTATATTAATTTTCAAGAAAATAACTTGGATTTCCTTATCATTTCATACTCATGTATGAAATCCCCTTCTTTTAGAAGAAGAACAAGCATATCATTTTTCTTACATAAGTTGCATATATATAAAGACAAGTAAAATTATGTATATTATATTTTAATACTACAGACGTCTTTCAAGATACATATAGTAATATTTAAAAGAACTCACATGGTTTCTTTTCGGAAAAACTAGTAGAGTAAGTTTGTCTTTTACCATAGTATATCTCTAAGAATAATATATCTCCAAAGGATTAACATAATACCAATATTTTCAAGAAATGACATGGATTATGTCTGTCACCATGGTATATTATTAAGAACAATATCTTCCTAAAAGATTGACATAATAGCAATCTTTACTACTTTTTTGAAAAACTAGCACAGTCTTTCTACAAACAACTTCTACAACCTTTATGAGATATAAAACTTACTAAATATGAAAAATATTTCCAAATAAGCTCACAGTGTTGACTATATCTTTGTGCAAAACAAAAATGAAGTCTCATAAAGAAATTATTTTAGATAAAATAGTATAGTCAACCATACATTTCAATGTTAAAACCAATGAGACTTACCAATCAACTGGTTCATTTCTCATAACCTGCGTCCTCTTAAAATTTGTATGGCCCTCGTGAAGATGCATATATCACATAAACATGCCCAGCCACAGTGTCTCGAGAGAAGTAATATGGAAAACACTCTAGTATTGCTGAAGCGGAACTGTGTCTCGAGAGAAGTACGATGGAAAACCCTCCAGTATTGTTGAAGTGGAACTTCATTCATTTTCCAACTTGCATAGGAATAAATAAACTTTCCCAGAAGTTAACTTATTTGTCTTCAAACTACAACCCTTCGATCATTCATTTTCGCAAATCTGGAAGATACAAGCACCGATGTTCAATTTACAAGTTAATTTCTCTATGACCAACGACCATAGATGTCTAAATAGAATCTACTAACAAGTAATATACTTGGAGCGTAAATTTGTGGAATGGAAGTCACTTAATGGTGGCTTACAGGCTATTTCTTGGCGGTAGCTCGAGGAAGAAACATTATTTCATACAAAGATATGTCCATGGATCTTTTCAAAACTAGCTTGGTTCTCCCCATTAATAATGAATACCTATTCAAGAATTTGTTTTACATCAAAGTGATTCTTGATTTTCTTGATTAAACAGTTAAAGTAAAAATAAATTTACCATATATGTATTTACATAATGTTTAATAGGTTTGTGACATGTTCATAGTTCAAGTCCAGTATTTTTGTGCCATTTAATATGTTGATTCCATTGTAGAGGATATGTACTAGTCATTGAGCAGTCTGAATTGAGGGAAATTGAGAGGAAATTTTCAAGATGTTCTCCCCCTAAACCTTGTGTCCAGCACTTTTGAGTCAACAATATCTCCGCAATCAAGTTTTTTTAGGCCAACTGTCATCTAGCTTTAAAAGGAGAGAAGCAAGCTTTGTTGCATCTAAGGAATACTTCTTGTCAAAGTGTTTTTTCCATAGTTTGTGACATATTTTTGTTTTCCCATTATAACTACTGTTGCAACCTGGGGAAGCCAACAAACTAATAAGATAGAGTAGGCAGAATATGGAAGGCACATAGAGGAGGACTCATAAATTTATCAACAGTCATATTGGAGGAAATAGAAGGAGAGCATTGCCAACTACAAATCCGATGATGCTACAAGAAATAAATAGCAGGCTTACTTCGTATAATGCCAAGCCAAAGAAGCTTTGAACCAGAATGAGTACCTTGAGGTTCTCTTCTGAGAGGCAGGAGCTATGATCGGCTGTTGACTTTCCCAGTCATGTGTTGGAAATTAATCTCAACCACTGCAGTAAATGAACTAATTGCAGCCATACCTCAGTTAGTGGTTTGCAAGTTGTGGATTGTGTGTGTAGAGAAGGACAATTTCTGAGCAAAGGACAATTACCAATTCCGAAACAGAGTTAAGCAATCAAAGTAAAATATAATTTAATGTATGGTTATTAAATGAGTACAGGAAAACAATTAATCTGCAAGTGTTGTTTACTCCATGCAACTTCTGTAATGTTCATAAAATAATGTCGACCCATACTTTGTATTAAATTGTGTCTTTCATGAATTAAATGTCTTAGATATATATCTTGTTTATATTTTACATGGAATTAGAGAGAGTAGTGAGTGACTAAAGAGAGTGTTGTGTAATGTGGTGGATGTAAGTCTGGAAAGAAAAGTGGAGAAAATCGTGGAGAATATCCATATGTTAATGTATTTAATGTGTTGAATTTTCAATATAAAGTTTGGTTAGTTGCGATATAGTTCTGGAACTTTCACGTATGTGTTTTACCGCAACACTCTATTTTACTCTCTTTCACCGTGAGTAAAATTAGTTGATTATATTAGCTCCTCTCTATAGTTGCAATTTTAATCTTTGCCACTCTGTATTGAAAAGAAGATTCATATGATTTCATATTTGCAATTGTATGGTATGGATTATGTGAATTCCGCAACTCTATGTAAACTTCAGTTAATATGCTTTCTTGGTTAAAGTAATTTCCGCAACTCTGTGTGAACTCCATGTGTTTAGGGAAAAGCATTGTTCCTCTGTCTTTTAACATTTCTAACATGGTATCAGAGTGGGTTTAAAATCTCAGTAAAATATAGTGTTTTTACTGAAGAGTTAAAAGGAGTTCTGAAAATTTTTGTGGAACGTATTCTCCAGCAGTGAGAAATTTTTCACACAGTAAGAAAGTTTTACACAGTGAGAATTTTTTTTACATAGTAAAAATGGCAGTAACAAGCACAAGCTTGACTAATCCACAAATACGATAGCTCAATGGAAAAAATTATGATTATTGGGCCATTACAATGAGAGCCCTATTTGGTTCACAAGATATATGGGAGCTGATGGAACAAGGTTTCCAAGGACCAGCAGATGCAGCAACATTGGCTTCTTTGAAAGCAGCAGAAAGAGATATGTTGAGAGATAACAAGAAGAAGGAAAACAAAGCCCTATTCTATCTCTTTCAAGAAGTGCATGAGAGTATATTCCCAAGTATTGCAACAACAAAAAGGTCTAAGGATGCATGGGATATTCTCAAGATAGCCTATCAACGCATGGAGAAGGTGAAGACAACAAAGCTACAAATGCTGAGGAGAGATTTTGAAACTCGTTGTATGAAAGAGTCTGATAACATAGATCCGTTCTTCACACATGTGATTGGGCTGGTTACCCAGATAAGGTCTCATGGATAGAAACTTGAGGAAATAAGAATTGTGGATTAAATCTTGAGAAGTCTACTCTTAAGATTTGGTGCTATAGTAGTGGCTATAGAGGAGATAAAGGATCTCTCACAATTTTTGGTGGATGAGCTTTGTGCATCCCTGATGTCTCATGAACATAGACTAAATAGAACAGTGGACTCCTCATTGGAGCATGTATTCAAGACATATGTATTTTGGTCGAGGTAGAGGTTGAGGAAGATCAAACTACCGAGGAAGAGGAAGAATTCCACATCGAGGTGGAAGAATCAGCCTTGGAAGCACAAGTCGAAGGGGCCACAATCAAAATAAAAGTGAAGGCTCAAGACAACACCAAGCACAAGGAAAAAGGTATGACAAATCCAAAGTCCAATGTCATTATTGTAAAAAGTATGAGCATTATGGTAATGAATGTAGAAAGAAACAAAATGACATGAATAATAGGCAAAATGCAAATTTTGCAAAAGAAGATAAGATCTAGAGTAATGTGCTTCTAACATGTAATGTAGCACAAGAAAAAAAATATGATGTATGGTTTTTAGATTCAATTTGTAGTAACCAGATGACTGGAAACATAGCAGTGTTTTCCAATATTGATGAGAATGTGAAGTCTAAAGTGACAACAGGGACTGATAGCAAAGTCTCTATCATGGGAAAATGAAGAGTGTCAATATTGACAAGGAAGGGAGAAAATAAATTTGTGCCAGATGTATATTATGTACCTGGACTGAAATATAACCTTCTAAGCATTGGACAGCTCGTGAACAAGGGCTACAATGTGTTTTTTAAAAATGATGAGTGTATTATCATGGACATACCTCCAAGTAAAAGGGTCATTGTAGAAGTGCACATGAAAAATAATAGGATGTTTCCTCTCAAGCTGAGAACAGACTTGAAGGAAGGAGGTGTGGTAGCAGCAGTCATACAAGAGGTCTTTCAAGAAGAAGTGAAGGACGAAAACTGGTTATGGCATTTGAGATTTGGACATCTCAATTTTCGAGGTTTGAACCTCTTGCATAGATAGGACATGGTAAAGGATTACCACTCATAGAAAAACTAGATAGCCTATGTGAAGGATGCATCTTGGGAAAACAACACAGAGAATCATTCCCAGTAGGGAAGAGTATAAGGGAAAAATCACCCTTAGATATTGTCCACTCAGATTTGTGTGGACCAATGCAAACGCCATATTTAGCTGGCAGACATTATGTTTTGACATTCATAGATGATTACACCAGAAAGACATGGCTGTATTTTTTGAAAAAAAAGAGTGATGTGTTTGAATAGTTCTACCACTTCAAATCTCTTGTTGAGAAGCAAAGCGGGAACTACATCAAAGTGCTGAGGACTAACAAAGGTGGAGAATATATCTCCAAATATTTCCTACGTTTTTGTAGGGAGAATGGCATACACAAGCAGTTTACCACAAGGTGGACACCACAACAAAACAATGTTGCGGAAAGGAAGAATAGGACCATCATGGACATGGTCATAAGTATGTTGAAGGCAAAAAAATTTCCAAATGAGTATTGGGCTGAAGCTCTAAATTATGCAGCGTATATTTTGAATATATGCCCAACCAAAGCTATTATGAATAGAGTTCTATAAGCAGCATGGAGTGGAACAAAGCATTTTTTCACTCATATGAAAGTATTTGGATGTGTGGCATATGCACATGTCCCAGATAAACTAAGGAAGAAATCGGATAGTAAGGGGGAGAAGTGTATCTTTGTTGGATAAAGTGATGAGTCCAAGGAATATAAACTCTATAATCCATCCACCAAGAATGTTAGAATCAACAGAGATGTGCAGTTCATTGGAGAAGAAGCTTGGGATGGAAGCTTAGAGAAGAAAGTGAATGTGAAGACATGTGTGTCTCATGAAGAGCAAGAGGAATGCACAGGAGCAAATAATTCCTCCACGGAGGCTCCTCCTCCACCTACACAAGCACAACAGAGCACACCACAAGTTGGAAAAAAAAAAGCCTTGAGAAATCAAGGAAGTGCTTCACCAAGCACACCACAGGGTTTAAAAACTCCCTCGAGTTCAAGTGGAACTCCAAGCACACCAAGAAGACCAAAATTTAGAAATATAAGTGAAATATATCAACAAGATGAAGTTGATAGAAGCACTGGTCTAAATTCATTATTTGCATTATTTTGTCATGTAGATGTCCCAATCCATTTTGAAGATGCAGTCAAGACAGATAAATGGGTTGCGACAATGAATGAAGAGATAGAAGCAATAGAAAAGAATGACACATGGAAGTTATTGGACCTCCCGCAAGGTAAAGAAGTCATTGGAGTGAAGTGGGTCTATAAGACTAAGAGAAATGTTGAAGGAAAGATTGAAAGGCACAAAGAAAGACTTGTTGTGAAAGGTTACAAGCAGCAGCATGGAAGAGACTATATAGAAACATTTGCGCTAGTCACGAGGATGGAGACAGTGCGTACAATGTTGTCAATTGCAATGAAACAGAAATGGAAAGTGTATCAAATGTACATAAGATCAGTGTTCTTGAATGGAGTGTTGGGAGAGGAGGTGTATGTTGTACAACCTCCTAGCAATGAAATAGAAGTCCAAGAACATAAGGTGTGTAGGTTGTGAAAATATCTCTATGGGCTGAAACAAGCACTGCATGCATGGTACTGCAGGATAGATGCTTACTTGATGGAAAATGGGTTCAACAAAAGTGACGGTGAACCTACTCTCTACATCAAACAAAGTGATGATAAGATTCTTATTGTCGTTTTGTATGTAGATGATTTGATTTTTACAT